>SATY01001113.1:0-12402 GCA_004335155.1 Ascochyta viciae
CCCCCAGCACCCCCACCACCCCCAACACGCCAGCCGCACCACCTCCGGAACATGGCGACGCGGTAAACGACGGATCAGAAGGCACCGCAGCAGGAACACACCGCGGGAAAGAGGCGAAGGGGAGGAGCGAAGAGGGGCATGAGCCATTCCAGCGCTCCACAACAACACGAACACGACGTCCACCCAGCACCTCCGCCCCCGCCGCCCACGCCGCCCACGCCGCCATGTCCAACGAGAAGCCACGTCCTGCTGCTGCTGCTGCTGCTGCCGCGCTGCCCGCCAAGGACATCACGTCAGACAGCATGGTTGAGGGGCAGAGCGGCAGGTGGAGAATGCGCCTGCGTAACCCCTGGGCCTGCTCGCCGTACACACTGTTCACCACACTGCTGGGACTCGCCGCGCTCTTCCTCATGGCACAGTCGTTCCTGACGCGCCAGCTCGACACCAAGGGCTGCGACATGTCGTACATGCGCCCCATATTTCACAAGTTCGACGACTTCGACACGGAGCACACGCGCTTCGCCAGCAAGTACTCGTTGTACCTCTACCGGGAGGCTGGCATCGACGACGACAGCACAGTGTGTACAAGCACATATAGACACACACACACGCTAATGAGGCCCAGGTCAAAGGAGTGCCCGTCCTCTTCATCCCCGGAAACGCAGGCAGCTACAAGCAAGTACGACCGCTGGGAGCTGAAGCAGCATACCACTACCACAACGCGCTGAGACACGATGTGGCCGCCAGCAGAGCGGGCAAGAAGCCGCTGGACTTCTTCACCGTCGACTTCAACGAGGACTTCACAGCGTTCCACGGCCAGACATTACTCGATCAGGCCGAATATCTCAACGACGCCATCACATTCATCCTATCCCTATATCACACCCCAGGACGCTCCGCTCGCGATTCGAATCTGCCTGACCCGACCTCGGTCGTCATCTTGGGACATTCCATGGGAGGCATGGTAGCACGGACCATGCTCACCATGCCCAACTACCAGTCGAACTCGATCAACACTATCGTCACGCTTGCCGCGCCGCACGCCAGGCCACCCGTGTCCTTTGACGGAGACATTGTCCGACTCTACAAGGGCGTCAACGACTACTGGCGACACGCCTACTCTCAGAAGTGGGCTATCGACAACCCGCTATGGCACGTGACCCTGATATCCATTGCCGGCGGTGGTCTCGATACGGTTGTATCCTCCGACTACGCCAGTATCGCATCTCTGGTACCCGAGACCCACGGTTTCACCGTCTTCACATCTTCCATGCCCAACGTCTGGACGGGCATGGATCACTTGGCCATCACATGGTGCGATCAGGAGAGAAAGAGTGTTGTGCGTGCGCTGTACGACGTGATCGACGCATCACGAGCGACGCAGACGGTGCCTCGCGCCGAACGCATGCGAGGGTTCAAGAAACAGTTTCTCACAGGCCTGGAAGACACCGCCGAGAAGACATTACCGCACAAAGAAGCAAAAACGCTTCTCACCTTGGAACAGGACGGTGCCGTCATCTCGCAGGGCGAAAAGCTGGTGCTGAGAAGCCTCGGAAAGTCACAACAAAAACCAAAGGCGTACTTGCTACCTGTTCCACCTCATGACGAGAACCAGGAGAAGAAGTTCACACTCTTGACCAATGAGAAGCTGGATGCCCCTGGCGAGAACGGCAAACTTGAAGTCCTGTTCTGCAGTGTATACCCACACCAGACGGGGCAGTCAGCGACGCTCTTCTCCATGAACATGGACCTTTCTGGTGACAGTTCTGGCGCTACTCGGCTAGCATGCAAGAACGCAGTATCAGACGTCATTACCCTCCCTGAGTCTACCCGCGAGTCAACCTTCCCCTTCAGGACCGACCAACGACCCTTTTCGTATCTGCAATACGACCTCAAAGATTTGTCAGAGCATCAGTTCGTTGCCGTTGTCGATAAATCCGGCGAACGCAGCACTGGCTGGGTAGTTGCTGAGTTCAGCAATGCATCTGATTCAGTGTACCAAGTCGGTATGGGCTTGCAACGCCTTCTGACAACAGGTCTCAACTTTCGTCTGTCGAGCCGCCGCCCGTTGGCTATGGACATCAAGGTGCCAGCCTTGCATTCGGCATTGCTAGCATACAACCTCCATGTCGGCAAGCAATCATGCGACCGTGGAGAGCTGTTTGCACCTCTCCTGCGACAGTACATCACCAACGTGCACGAAAGCAAATTCTTCGTCAACGTCAAAGATGCCAGCCTCAACTTGCACGGCGTGTCACCATACATGCCGCCTACTCTCTTTCACGAGCAGACATCAAGCGGTCTGTCTCTGCAAATTTGGTCGGACCCCACCTGTGACAGCACTGTGGAAGTCAACCTCAGAGTCGATGTACTAGGAAGCTTAGGGAAGTTGTGGATGCGTTATCGAATTGTTTTTGCAGCGTTCCCACTGCTCATCGTTGCGTTGGTCATACGCCAACAGTTCAGAGTCTATGACGAGACAGGCGTCTTCATGAGCTTCGCCAACGGCTTCAACGAGTGTCTGCGTACGTCTCTGCCCCTTGCCTTGGCAGCGTTGACCTTCTTGTCCATCGCCCTAGCCGGTGTTCGTAACGAGACATTCAAGCACTGGCCGCTCAACGCTGCAGCCAGTAACGTCACTGCACTTCTGGACGACGCCAACCATGAACTGCTCTTGGGGTCAGACGACAACTTCTTCTGGTTCTTGGTACCGCTCTTTGGTCTTATGTGCATTGGGATATGCGTCGTTCTGAACTACGTTGCCCTGTTGCTCACCTACATCCTCGCGACGGTGTACGCCTTGGTTAGCTCTGCAGCTCTCCGGAATGAGGACGGGCAAAGGACTCCAAAAGCATTCGCCATCACCTCCACTCGACAGCGCACCATCACGACTCTGGTCTTGCTGTCACTCATATCCACTGTCATACCATACCACTTCGCCTACATGGTGCTCTGTCTCGTGCAGCTGGCCACCTGTGTCCGGGGTTTCAGATTGGCGAAGGAGACACGTCTCGACACAAACTACAACTTCTACAACTACGCTCATTCCATAATGATCCTGATGATCTGGATCTTGCCGATCAATCTGCCGGTCCTTGTGGTCTGGGTAAGAAACCTCGCCGTCCATTGGTGGACGCCATTCTCATCACATCACAACATCCTATCGATCATGCCCTTTATCTTCCTAGTAGAGACCCTCAGCACTGGCCGCATGATCCCTCGCGTCCAGTCCCGATACTCATTCCTCACCAATATCTTCCTCTTCTCCATTGCCGCATACGCTGCCGTCTATGGTGTCACCTATGCGTATGTGCTTCACCACCTCGCCAACATCCTCTGCGCCTGGCTCGTCGCTATACATTTCGACGCGTCGAACATCACTATCAAAAAGATCGGCGGCATATTCGAGGCATCAGACTCGAACGCCGACACAAAGAAACGACCCTGACCGATATAGCGACCTTTTAGTTGACTTGCATTTCTTCTTTCACGCATTGTTGCTACTGCGATTACCCCGCGCTCCATTTGCGCATTGCTTGGATATTGGTGTTCAAACGGCGTTGTACATTCCCAGCATCTCCAAGCGACCATAGAGCTTTCTTTTCCGGCATCTGAAAACCTTTGGCGCAGTTGGATTCACTGTTCGCGATCTTGCATACTGGCGCCTTGTGCATATTCATTACCGGCACACATTACATTGGAGGATCTTAATGGGTCAGACACGCCTTAGAGGGCTCAACGAGAACGTGGCAGCCGAGCGAAGACTGAGGCATCAGCTCAGAGCTATAGAGCATCTATTGTCTAATGAGAGGCTTGTACTTCAACCAAATCATACTTTGGGCCGTGAGCTCTCAAACTGCGCTTTCGTGTGAACCAACGTCGCTGCGGAGTTGTGTGAATGCAGATATGACACATCGTGCGCAAGCAATGCAAGCCATACACTCTCTACGACACGCTATGCCGACTGTCTCATCGTACACCCGTAATGTTTCTGAAGGTAGCGTATACTGAAATACCGCTCTTAGATCCTTCCCCTTCTCCTCTCATAAACCCACATTTTAGCTCTTGAACAACATTCTTACGTTCCTATTTAACTAACAATATCTGCCAGCCAGATACACCACACTTCATCTCCAACAACACAAACACCTCTCCACCAACCACCCACAACTTCCCAGCTACCATCCACTCATCCATTTACCAGCCAGACATTTACTCTTACCACAAAACCGCATCTCACCACTCCCCTACAAAAATCCAAAAAAATGCCACCAACAGACTGGGCAGCCCACTTCCAAGCCCGCGACGCCGCCTACCACGCTTTCACAACGCAGGAAGGAACAACAACGCGCTATTACCGCACGAACGGACGGTATGTCGTACGATATGGGTGTAGGGAATTTTACTGCGTTAATCCGGACACAGAGACAGACACAGACACAGACACTGACAATGACGCAGACACAGACACTGACAATGACGAAGTGCCAACATCGCCAAGCTCAACAGTATGGTCTGAAGACTCTAAGAACGAATCGCACTCCGATCCCTCTACCTCCAACTCTAATGAACAGTCTACGACTAATGAAGAGTCTACCACCAAAGGCAATATCACGTCCCGCACTTCCGAGGATCCACTACCTCGTCCTACTACACACACAACCAAACACCACCACGATAGCCAGGATGGTAATCTAGATCTCCTAGCCTCCCTCTCCCTCTCTGCACACCTCTCTTTCAACGCCTCTATGCGCGCCCGCGACGCCCGCAATCGTAATCGCTATATCAGCGAGGATCGCTTGGAGGCGCTGAAGGCCGGGCGGGGGCCGGTTGGTGTTATTGAATGCGGTGATGGGAAGGTGGAGATGCTGACGTTGTACGATTTGGGACGTGCGGGGGTTGAGGTGGGTAACGAGGGTAAGGGGATTGGGGAGGGTGAGGTGGAGGAGGGATTGAACGTGAAGGGACGAAGGGATTCGGGCGTTGCGAAGTTGCGTAAGTGCGTGAGTGAGGAGATTTGATAGTTGTTCGTTCGTTTTGTTCGCTGTTTGAATACCGTACTTACACAATCAACCACGAATGACACTTATTCTGTAACCTTCCTTTTACAGCCGGCACTTTCCTTTCGCGCAAAAAAACCTCTCCTCATCAGCCAGTGTGCAGGGTGCTGCTGCAAGGGCAAAAAATGGGTCTTGCCGCGACTCGAACGCGGGGCCTCTCGCACGTTTACTTAGGTACCCTAAGCGAGCTGTTGTGTGTTAGGAAGAGATCAGAAGAAAGTTATCTGTGTGGAACTTACAATCATACCACTAGCTGGATGGTTGTTAGGAAGAGCTCGGATGCTAATGCTTGTGGGTTTACTTACACCACAAGACCTGGCTTTGTTGCTTTGATGAAAGTCCCGGAAAATGTAAAATGTATATACACACATATTAACGTGCCGTGGGGCTCTCGAAGGGTGAAATGCATTCTGTCTTTACCACTGTGGGTATTGCGTGCGCTAGCTCGTGCGTGCTGTGCCGAGATCAGGGCTGAGTCATGTTAGCTGGGTTTGGTTGATACTATCGTTGACTTACTAAAATCCGTCCTGCAGCCGTTTACTAATTACATGTTAAATGCTTTATATACAACAAGCTTGCCAGGCACTTTAACTATTAATAAACTTAAGAGGTCTCCTGTTCGTTTGACTCAGCAAACAGAAGTTGCTAGATAATGTTTAGATTCGAGACATACTCGACTCAATAAAAAACCCAACTACAGCCATGTACGCAGAAATTCGTCCCGTCGTCAAAATCCGACCAGCCCAATTTCCAGCGGACAAAGAAGTCTTAAACAAGCTGTTCCGCGCCTATGAATAGTCTCTGCCTTTAAGCCTCGACTTGCAAAATTTCAGCCACGAAATCGCGAGTCTGCCAGGGAAATACGCCGTCGAAAACGGCGGTGCGCTGTATATTGCGTTCATCAAAACACATCCATCGCAAACTCAGCCTGCGATGGAACAGGCTATCGGTTGTCTTTGTTTGCGCGCCTTCGCAGCTTCAGAGAGCTGTGAGCTCAAACGTCTCTACCTCACACCAGATTCAAGAGGCATGGGGGTTAGCAAGCTGCTGATGGATGTTGTCATTGCTAGAGCACGAGAGTTGGGGTATAAAGAGATGCTACTTGATACATTGAGCAGTATGGCGGCTGCAAGGAGGCTGTACGAGAGGTATGGGTTTGTTGAGGTGGAAGCGTACTATAAGAGCGTACCAGATGCTGTGTACTATCGGTTGGAACTTTGATACAGGAAGTCATCAGAAAAGGGAAAGCATTGGCAACTTGCACACCAGTGTCTAGAGAGACGTGGCATCTTGAGCGTAGGGCGCATGCATAATTCATCCAGTCATATCTGGATTCTAATTCTTCGAGAATTCAACACCACATCACAAAGATTCTCGCGTCTCCTAGCCCCATCAGATGCTCCGAGGCATGACTTCAAGGTGCTGTTGGAACCGGGTTCTACATCAAACAGTCCGTGGAGTCACTTGCAGTAAGGCTTGACTGCATGTCCTCCCCAGATCTTCTTTGTGCTCAATCGGCTTTGCAAGGGCTCTGGATGGAGGTAGAACGAACTGCACATTGCTGTTTCAAAAGACAAAGAATCCACAAAACACTAAGCTAACAACTGATTTGTACGACTTAAGCTGGTTTTAGGAAGCTTGTTGCTTTTGGTGGCTGTTGCAAGGTTTTCATGCCGCGGTCCAGGAGCCTGCAGATCTCCTACCTCGATGCTCACTTGATATGATGCGATGTAATGACCTGATCTCAATACTCACGTCAAAGGGTTGAACAGATCGGGTTCCATGTGGAAGCGTGATGCGGTGGATTCGCGATTGTGTTGTAGAAGCCGCGACGCGTGCGTAGCGCGTTGGAAGCCGCGGCTAGCGCGTCATCCCCTCCTCCAATCCTGCCAACATCGCCTTGCACGACGAGAAAGATCGCAAAGATGCCATGACAACATGCTCCTTATGGATAATGTCGTTGCAAACTTCGTTTGTCATCGTTTACTGCTCGTCCTCCTCTCATGCGGATGCCCGCACTTAGCTCGTGACCTGTTTGATCGTGCGCTCGGAGGAGCAAAGAGGCAACCAGTGGGACCATCTCGTTGATTACTTTTCAGCTTGACAAAAGAACTGCATTCAAGAGTTGGTACGGGGACCATGCCAAGCATGGCTGCAGTGCTCCTCGTCCAAACTTTTTCTCGGCGGACCAGACACGGCCTCAAGAAGACTCGTATCCTCAAGCCCTCAGACAGCATCCCGGCCGTCGCCCAGATTTGCTGAACCAGGAACAGTCCAAATCGTCCGCGGTGTCTCAAATTATCATGATCACGAACAACACGCAATTCCGCTTCTGAATTCGGTGAGAAGCCAAACGTCAAATTGTCAGTCGTTTGCATCAATGATAGGAGTTGCAGGGTACCGGCACGGCACGATCCGCATGCCGGTAAACACCCATCAACTGCGACTAAATTTGATCAGAACGCAAAAGCAATATCCATCACGACACCATGGTCAGTGCTGTCCAGTGCTAATGCACCGTAAGGCCGTTGTTCCTGAGCTGAGCACATGCGCCTTGAGCACCCTGGTGCCTGCATGGTCGACATCCAACATGCCGGCATCTCGGGCCTTTTGCAAACAGATTGCAGTCCAGTCGGTGCCAGTGTGGATAGTATGAAGCTGGGCAATAAAGCAGCAACCCCTGGTCATCGTTTGCTCCCTGCGATGGCGCAATGGCTCATTCGCTTCTTTAGGGACTGCAGCCAACAATCGCTTGATAATGAGCCGCAAACGCTACCCGTACGGCCATCCCAAGCGCTTGGGGTTTACGACCGCAGTATGCTATTATGACTGTCACCAATCCCTGTTTCATGGTCATTCCCAGTTTCATCCCAATGCTCAGTCAATAATATTCGTTTTAATGTCAGAATCCGCCTGCTAGAAATTCGAAGAAGTGTCACTCAAGCATTAACGGCTAAAAACTTCAGGTCACATCGAGAGCACAGCAGGACACCTACTGCTTCTGGTCAGGGTGGCAACCACCTGTCAATCTCAAGAGGGTCCAAGAGCCTAGGCTTCTCCGAGTAGGGTTCGTCGAACGTCTCCCACTGTCTTTTGCTAGTTCACAAGCTCACCTTTATCCAGCCAGTTTGCCCATCAATACACAAACCGTCTCTTTGTTCGCCACTTTGTAACAGGAAACTACTATCGCCACTGCGATGCAGCACAACTACACCAAAGGCAAAATGATCGGCTTGTCCGTGGCCTTTATGGTCCTCCCTTTGATCTTCATGTGCCTCCGCATCTGGGCGAAGGTTCTGGCAAAGCGCTTTGCTTGGGATGACTACCTTGCAATAGGCGCCTTGGTCAGTCATCGTTCAAGTCACTACATTACAATGGCGCTAACGACTCACAGCTTGTCTCGTTGACGTGCTGCATATTACAGCTTGCCAGTGCGTGTGCTCATAGACTAACGGTTCAGACACTAACATGCTTGTCAGCCACAATACATGGTCATCTTGGGCAGCATCAGCCACTTGATGTAGATGGGAATCCTGTGATGGATGATCCAGGACTGATCTTTTTCGAAGAAGTATGTGTCAGCATCCACAACTCTATTCATCTCCTGACCATTCATAGACAAAGTTCGCCTTGAACATGATCTCGATCATTGGCCTCGGACTCGTCAAAGCTTCGATACTGGTCATGTACAAGAATATCTTCGATGTGCGCAGGTTTCGAACCGTCGTCTACGCAGCCCTTGCATACGTTATTGGTTGGACTATCAGCTTCACCATCTCTCACCTCTTCACATGTTATCCGATTACAGTCTTCATCGAGCCGTACTACGGCAACAGCTGTGTAGAGACGGTTCCGATGTTTTTGGCGCTCCTGGTGAGTATCAATCCAATGGACTGACTGCCAGCTCTCTGTGCGCCGGCCCGCTTAGATAACTTACTGACTGCCTTCGAAGTTCACAGGTGTCTTCGCCGATTTTCTCATCCTCATACTCCCGATACCCATGGTATTGAGCATCAAGCTCGACATTAGGAAGAAATTGATAGTGTTGGGTATGCTTATGTTGGGCGCAGCGTAAGTTCAAAGTGATTCGCCACGATTAGAGATGTACTGACGGGAAAGTGTTTGCGCTGTGAGCGTGACACGAGTCGTAGCGACATACTCCATCGCAGAGGAATACATTAAGCACCCGAACGACGTAATATTCTATACTGCGCCAGTATTCTTTTGGACCAACATCGAGCTCTCTCTTGCTATAGTGTGCGCTTGCCTGCCAACCTTACGACCCATATGGTTCCACTTCTATCCACGTCCAGCAACAACACATACTGGCTCAGGCTACGGCTCTTCCAAGCCCACGGGAACCAGGAACAGTAGCTTTGGGATTAAGTACGGTGGCTTCGCTCGCAAACCATACACAGAACTCGATGAAATAGAGCTCACGCGATGTGGGCAGGCGCCATCTACCTCGTCCGACATCCCATCAATAACCAACGAACGAGGTATCCTGAAAGCTGTTACCATCCATCAGACATTGGCGTAGGACGACAGTCGTCGAATCCAGCCCGTGTTGATATCGACTCGAGGCCTCACGCTCTGCAAGTACGAAGTGAAGGCGACTGCTCACTCTTCTTCCCACTTTGCAACCAACGACTATTAACAGGGAAGTACTATACTTGCAGGCTTGATCGAACCACCACCGGAACTTTTCCCGCACCGCACGTTCCCGGTCTTGCGTCGATGCTGCGGTCCGAATGCCCCTGCCAAGGCACTCGTCAGCGTACATTCTTGTTCCCTTCGACAACTCCCATTGGTCCTTCTCTGAGTTACAAAAACCCCAGTTCATAAAGGCTGCACGAGCTTTTGAAACAGGAAGGAGGTACGCAACATCTCGGACCTTTTTTGAGGAAGGATTTGGGAGGCATACTAGGGCGACCATCTCTCCATACTAATACACCAGCGCAGTCCACCTTTGGTGTAACATCCGAAAATCGATATGAGCGCACTGTGTATACGTCTTGTGTTGCACCACCCCGCAGCCTGTATGGCTATAGCGTCCCCTGCTAAGCGGCTCATGTCACGGCTCACAACCCTGCTTGTCCAACATCGACCTGCATACGCCTGCATGTGACGCGGACCGGACGTGGCGATGGCGAATATTCAAATATACACTCAGCTCTGCAGCACACCGCAACAGCACTCTGCCCGCAAGATGAGGTTCTTGCTCTCTCTACTTTCTGTGGTCACGGCGACTGCTGCCATTGCTGTAAGAACGCCGTCGGTCGCTCAAGATCTCAAGGCTCTTGTCTCGACCTCTTCGTCGGTCTCAATCGAGCTCCAAGCAAGATGGAGCGACTTCAATGCGCCTCTGCCTGTATTCGTAGTGAATGTGACTACGGAGAAGGATGTCGCCGCTATTGTATGTCAGCACGAATGTTTGATCCCGGTCACCAACTGACGCAACCTAGATAAAGTACTGTACCACTGCGAACATCCCGTTCCTCGCTCAGAACGGCGGTGTTGGATGGGCAAAGACCTTCAATCTTGGCAAAAGCGGCGTTTTGATTAACCTTGCTGGACTCAACGCCGTAACTGTCAGCAAAGACAAGAGGCAGGCGACTATTGGTGGTGGCGCGAGTATCGGGGACACAATCGCAGCGGCCAATGCTGCTGGCGCTTTGGTTTTGACTGGCAACTGTAACTGCGTCGGTTCAGTCAGCGCCTATCTCGGTGGAGGCTATGGTATGTTGACAGCGATCGGTTCAACCCAACTCACACTGACTTTTCAGGTAACCTCATGGGCGAGGTTGGATTCGGCGTCGACAACATCATCTCCCTCCGGGTCGTCACCACCAGCGGGGAACTCCTCACAGTCTCGAAAACATCTCACCCGGATCTGTTCTGGGCCTTCCGTGGTGCTGGACCAAACTTTGGTGTTGTTATCTCAGCAACCGTCAATGCCATGCCAGCCACAGCCACCGACCGCACAGCCTGGATAAACAGCCTCTTCTTCACGCCTGACAAACTACCGCAAATCGCCCAAGCAATCCAAGACCTCCCTCTCACGCCAGAACAACGCATCTATCTTGTACTCACCAGCTCCGGACCACCACTCAACGAGCCATCCGTCCTTGTCACCGGCTTTCTGCGCAAAGGGACAGAAGACACAGGTCGTGCAGCATTCAAACCCATCTACGACCTCGTCCCATCCAGCAACTCCAGCGCAATAACACCATACGAGCACTGGAACGACGCGAACATCAACTTCTGCACGCGCGGCGACCGCAAACCAGCATTCAGCACAACCATAACCTCGATGCAACCGCAGACCTGGCCAGAGATATGGGACCTCTACCAAGCCTTCCAATCCCACGGCCCCAACACCGCCGTCCTAATCGAACGGTACAACCTCACCAAAGCGCGATCCGCACCAGCAGCCAGCACGGCGCTGAACCCCGCGCTGAGAGACCCGGCCTTCGCCCAGGCTATCGTCATCCCGTGGTACACTGACGCCGACGTAGACGCCACGGCGCTGGCGTTCGGGAGGAAGGTGAGGGATCTTTGGAGCGACAGTACGGATGCCAGGCGGAATCCGACGTATGCGAATTTTGCACATGGAGATGAGCGGCTCGAGGCTATTTATGGGGTGAATTTGCCGAGGCTGCGAGTGCTTAAGAGGAAGTGGGATCCAAAGGGGGTTTTTGGACAGTGGTTCGCTATAAGGTAGTAGAGATGTAGTAACGCAATAAAATTAATGTATTAGTTGGATAGTATTATAGTGCATTTCTCCCTCTATATTTTAGCTAAACACTTTTTGCTTTGCTAGAACACTTAAATTTATCTTACCTATAAGAACTTAAGAGGAAGTAGAATTTAAAGAGAGTTTTTAAACAGTAGTTTACTATAAGGTAGCAGAGATGTAATAACTTAATATAACTAATACATTGCTTAAATACTACTATTGTCAGGACACGGCTCTGCCCACCGTGCTAAGCATCCAAAAGGTACGTATGATCACTCTAATAAGTAATCGGTGGCCAGAACAGTACTATATTGTTAGCTAGACCTAACAACTATAATGTATTTCTTCTCTTTATTTTAATGCTATGTAATAGCTACTTAGCTAAACTCCCTACTAGAGAACTTGTATATTTCTAGCCTAATATTACTACTAACGTACCCCACAGGCAAGCGAGCTAACAGGCAAGTGAGCTACTTTTGCTAAGCCTCTACTAAAGTACCCTTTCTATAATTTATTTAGTTTAGAAAGACACAACAAAGAGGGGTATACAGCAAAAAGCACTAACTAAAACAAGCCTAATCCCTCTGCCTGTAGCACTAAAAT
>SATY01001114.1:0-12381 GCA_004335155.1 Ascochyta viciae
TCTTACTAGCTCTTCTAAGTGCGCAGGGAGATCTACTACTTTAGGAAGCTAGGCTTATAACTGTAACAAGCTAGTAAGAGGTAACTTAGTTAATTAATTGTATTTAATTAGTGTCTATCTGCTTTATGTATGTGAAGCCTACCTATATACAAAGGAAATTTAGAGATAACGTAATCTCGCTAAATTAAGTTTGTAGGCAGTTGTAGAGACGCTTATTTCATAAGTGCTAAACACCTAAGCAACTACTGGTGAGCCTAGATACTCTATCCTGCGCGACAGTTACCTTTTAGTGCCTACACACATGTATATATTCCCCTAGTTCCTTAGAGGCTTAACTCCTAAGTATTTATCTCTTATTTTATCTAATACTATACGTTTTTGTTCTATCTCTCTTGCCAGCCTACAGTGCTATTACAGCCTAATTAACACTATTAATCTAAATACATTACAGTATACTATAGTATCTTAGAACCCTAGTAGTTCTAACTTTTAGAGCTGTTAACATTATGCCTAGCAATGTTTATCGCATGCCCTAGGCCTAATTAACACTACTAGTCTTAATACATTACTATATACTATAGTACTCCAAAACACTAGTAGTTCTAACCTTTAGAATTATTAACTTTATACACTATAATATTTAGTGTATAATCTAGGCTAGCTCTACTCTACTATTCTAGGTTAGGCTTATACTCTATAGTATGCTATAGACTCCTATAACCCTAGTAATTCTTAGCCTTAGGCATAGTTTTCTTACACTTAGTAACTTTAAAGGCTAGCTCTGCTTTACTATTTTAGTTAGGCCTATGCTCTGCAGCATGCTATAGACTTCTAGAATCCTAGTAATTCTAAGCTTTAGCTTAATTAACCTTATACTTTGCAATATTAAAGGCCTATTCTAGACTACTATTTTAACTTAAGCCTATGCCTTACAGTATGATTTAATTATTGTAAAGAAGCACAACAAATAGGAGTATAGAACAAAAAGCAGTAACTAAAACAAGCCTAGTCCCTCTACTTATAGCACAAAAAATCGTAACATACGTGTTAACAAAATGTCTTAATAGATTAAGTGTACACGTCTTGCGTAAACCTAATAACAAGTAAGTTAAACAACAAGTAACTTAATAAGTTAAACACGAACTAACTCTAAAGTCTAAATTAACAACAAACTGTAGTAGAAAAAGCTTAATGCCTACTAAATAGTTGTAATTCTATTGCAAACTAAATAATCTCAGCAGAATAAGAGGCATTATAGGCAACAACCCCTTAACTAGAAAGTAGCTAATATTGCAATAAGAGTCTGCAACACGCCTACACAGTTAATGTCTATAATTCTATAAAGTCCTTCTATCTGTGCTAGTGTTCTATACTTGATTGCATTTTTTAACCTTTTGCTCTAAACGCAGTATGCACAATAAACTTACAACTCTACTACTATTACAAGCTTTTATTGCAAGCACCTACCTCTAGGTTGCAACTAAGACCTAAATTACTGCAACTTTAACTACGTAAAAATCTGCCCTAAGTACATCTAATTAGTGCCCTCGCGCCTATTAGCAACTAGGCGCTTTCGCAGATGAGTGCCTTCTCAAACACTAGTTACAAAATCAAAACACAAAACGGCTAACGGCTAGAGCCTTACAGTATGTCTTAGACTCTGAAAACTCTAGTAATTCTAAGCCTTAGCTTAATTAACCTTATACTTAGCAATATTAAGAGTCTACTCTAGACTATAATTTTGACTTAAGCCTATGCCTTGCAGCATGTTCTAGACTCCTAGAACTCAAGTAATTCTAAGCTTTTAGCATAGTAACCTTATACTTTAAACTATTAGCTATCTAGAACTCTATATATTAGTTGCTTTCTCTATTAGTAACTATAGGATATACTAGTAAATCTGATATCAGCCTTAGTATTTCCTACTTCTAGCCTTTTTCTTAAGACGCCTGCTATATAATAATCCTCTCTTACTAGCTCTTTAACCTCTTACCCTAGCTTCTCTTTTTATAAACCTAATTCTACTAACTTCTATAGCTATTTATGTAATTGTTACTTTCTATAATCTTCCTTTTCTATAAACTTAGTTCTGCTAACCTCTACAGCTGTTTATACAATCTAAGGAGTAGAATTCTTAGAAGTTGCTACTTATTCTTTTCTTTACTCTATTTATTATTTCTACTAATCTGTAAGGAGTGTAATAACTATACCTAATATTAGTAGTTAGAAGATAGTAGTGTAGATAACCTTTAGTCTTTAACTCTATAGTATTGTAAATGCCTCTACTAAATATTACAGTGTATAGTGCTAAAGTAGTATATATTAGTCTTTCTACTATCTTCTTTCTATACTCTTAATATTTTAGCTAGTATAAAGTTAATATCTCTAGCCTCTTTATAATGTGCTAGATAGTAGTAAGTAGTATAGATTAGTGTTCTTAATGTATCTTCAGCTATAAGCTAGACTCTTTTGTATTCTTATTTTATTATTCTTTATAGTAAGAGCTAGCATACAAACGCTGTTGAAATAGCTTAGATATATATATAGCTATTATAATAGTAAACTATATTTATAACTTTAGTACTTTTAATAAGTTTCTCTATAAGCATTACTGTTTTATAGTTTTAAGCCTATAAAAACTACCTAGCTATCTCTTAGATCTGTAACTATTTGCTATAACTATGTTTAAACATTAGAATACCTAATATAGGTGAATAGTCCTTTAGTAAATTCTAATGTCTAATATTTAGTATAATTTATCTACTTGTTTATTATATACTCTATAAGCTGTGTTATATAACATATTACTTATACTAAGGTTTTTTCTCTTTAATATTATAGTAGCGCACTAAAACTACAGCTATCCTACAAGGCTAATAGAATATATTAATACAACAGGAAATAAGTATGCTAAGAAGAAAGTTATCTTTCTAGAATTCAAATTAAATATAACTATGCTCTTATCATTAGATACTAGACTAAGTAATAAACTGCTGGATTATTCTTAGTATATTTATAATGTATAATCCTTTGCACACATAGTGTATGTTTAGCTAAGAAGGTTCTAATAAGCTAATTATCTAAATATATTCTGGTAAAAATACTGTTAGTTCTAACCTCTGTGCTAAGATCTAGTAGTAACCTCTATATTCTGCTAGAGTAAGTGTAATCTATATAGTAGTGTTATTCTAGCTATAGGAATAGAATAAGACATAGATACTTACTAGTAAAAAATATTATAATATTGTTAAGCTATAGAAGTTATAGCATTTCCTATATATAGACTAAATAACTATAATAATACTAGCTCTACTAAGATTATATTATATAACTGTTAAAGTTAGCGTAATATCTTACGTGTTACTAAGAATAGAATTTACAAAACATAGTAATAGCAAAGAATAATAAAAAGTATTCTCTTTACTATTAATACTACTCTTTAAAGTCTTAAAGGCTAATAGTATAATAATATTAGGATTAATTAAATTAACTAACGTACTCTATAGTTAAGCAAATAACATAATTAAGTAGATTACTCTGCTAAGACTACACTAAACCTCTACTTTATTATAGCCTGCATCAGCCTACAATAGCCTTTTTTATAGTCGTACAGCATATAATATCATTTAGTAATACCTTTTGCAGGAATTTTATATATATGCAAGTTATACTCTATATTTTAGCACTTTTTATTACATCTTTAGGTTGCCTTACCTTCTTTAATATATACTTGCTTTCTTGACTTCTTACTATTACTACGCGCTCTAAACTTAGTTAGAGTAGTTAATTAAAGGCCTTCCTTAGCTGTTGAGATTCTCTCCTGCTATAACTGCTTTCTTTTATGCACTTCATGTTGCGTAGCAGCCTTATTTACTGCTTAAAGCCTAGTAATTTTCTTTTAAGCTTACACTAGCTTATACACCACTATAGCTGTGCCTTTAGCAAGCTTTTTAAAGGCCATAACTCTTAAAGTTAGTAAGCTGCTTACATACCTCTAAATTCTTTCTTAAATTAGCGTTAATTGCAACTCTATTTGCAGAGTATTGCTAGGAGTTTAGGACTACTAGGGCTTATCTTCTATAGTAGGCAGTAGTAGAGTACGTAGGCAGATATTAAGATCTATTATAACCTGTTCTAGGTTAAAGGAGACTATTCTAGCGCCTTAGAATCCTCCTTAGATATTACTAGAGGTAAATGTCTCCTTATAGGCGCCTATAAAGCATAGTAGAAACTTAATTTTAGTAATAAAAGTAATATCGTTATATATAAAATCTTTAGCTTAGTACCTATACGCCTTCTTTAGAGGAGCAAAACAGCCTATACTTAGTAGCTATAAGAGGTGTAATAAGTGTAGAAGTATATATAGTATGATAATCTTTCCTTCCTTATAGTATTATTAGAAGTTAAGGAAGTTTTAGCTCTTATGGCTATTAATAAAGAGCAACTAGTGCACTTCTTAGATACACGTTGTAACGGTCTGGGCAAGGCCTAGTAAAAGATATCTATTTCTTAACCATTTTGCTAAAAAGCAGATACAAGACAACTAGATTAACTAGTTGTCTAGATAGATAATTAATATACTAGCTTAGAAGACTAAGCTATATAAGAGGCTAGCGTAACGCCCTTAGCCCTTTAGCTTCTCTTAAAGCTAGATAGGGCTAGACTCTTATACACGTCTTTATATAGACATTAAAGTGCTTTAACTAGTCTAGACTAAGCTTAATAGTAGTTTCTCTATTCTTAGACACTCTAATAACCTAGTTGTAGAGCATATTAGACTCCTTATACTAAGCAGAGAGGTAGTTGTAGCCTTTAAAGATAATAAATAGTAAAATAGTCTATTCTATGCTATTAATACTTTATATAACTATTATTTACTCTCAGTTGCTCTACTGCACTACCTTTAGTTGTCCTTAATACTCTAAGCCTATAATAACTACTTCTGTTAATATCTAGCCTATTATAAAGCCTGTCTTATTAAAGTTATATATGTTATTATTCTAGATACTATACTTAGGTTGAACATTTGCTATAAGCCTAAACTAGCCTTACATAATCTCTAGATCCTTATAGAAGGCTCTTTTATAGTTATACTTATAAGGAAACTTTGTTTTAAGGTTAGGACAGTGCTTAATAAACATATTAGGCTAGTTTATGCTAATATAGCCTATATTGCACTTAGCACACAAAGAATTAGCTATATTAGCTATAGCAGCTAGCTAAGAAGTAAATCTGTAAGGAGCTAACCTCTAAGATAATTTGCTAGTAAAATACAACATAGATTTAATAGAGAACAACCTCTAGGACAAAGGTTGCAGAGTTTTTATAACTCTATTTTAGACATATTAGCTCTGTAACAGAACTCTAGTCTATGCTATAGAGCGTAAGCTAGAGTACTGCTATATTAGTGTAAGTGTAAGCTAAAGTAGTGCTAAGGCAGTATACACTAAGGAGCAGCACCTAGGCCTAGCATATTATAGTACCTCTCTACTTATTTTTTATTTATTAATGCGTGTTTTAGTTAAAACAACTTTATTCCCTACTCTTTACTTTCTACATTCTTTGTTGCACTACCTTCTAAGTCTGCGCACCTTCTTCTTACAACTCTACTACTATTCTATTATCTAACTGCCTTGCCCTACTCTGCTTAACTATAGCACTTCTTAGATCTCTAACTACTTTGCGTTCCCCTCCTAAGAAGGCGTAAGGTAAGTAGGTTAGTTGCTCTATTAATACCTATAGTCTGCTTATTTACTAACTCTTTTACCTTGTTTAGGCCTATAGTAGTGTTTCTGCATATCCTACTCCTCCTACAACTTACTTAGTTAAGAAGGCAAAGCTTATAGCAGAAGACGTTGTTCTTAATAATAATAAGATTAAGGATGCCTTTAAGGATCCTCTAGCTAATAAGTAGGCTAAGGCTTAGAGTAAGTAGTCCTTATGTAGTTAACACACTAGTAGCTTTAAGGATCTTAAGGTCTACGTTCACTATACACTAGCTAGTTAGGTTTACACCTTTACTACTAGTAGCTACTTTACTAGCTGCGCTAACTGTATTCTTAACTACGCTTGCTGCTATAAGGTAAGTTCCTATTTCTTATATCTTAGTATTCTTTTTTAGCTAATTATCTGCTAGGCTCTGCGTAAGTGTTAGAAGACTCTAAATAAGTACTATATTTTCTTATAGTTTAGCAAGATTAACTCTACAAGGCTTCTAAAGGTTATTAAGCCTATTTAAGCAGATCTTAAGAAGTGTAAAAACTTCCTACATTACACTAACCTTATATCTTAGCCTAACACTTGCTTGTCTACTACTAGTTCCAAGACTAAGTAGTCTGCGTATAAGAATAATATTAATAAGGTTAAGGCTTATTTCTTTGCTACTGTAGTCTTTGCAGAGTGCACTACTATTACTACTAAGAAGATAGTAGTCTAAGTTAAAACTCCAGTAAGTTGTTTCTCTTTTTTCTTACTTCTTTTCTAAGTGTTTGCTAATTTCTTGCTTAATACAGCTTGCTATTAACTTAGTGCTGCTTACACGCTTTATTAACTTTAAAGCTAACTTCTATAAGTAGTATAAGCTCTTCTATATTTCTGGACACAAGTACCTTGCTTAAATGCTTATTAAAGACATTACTAACGCCGCAGGAGGCAATAAGGATAATAGTAGTAGTAAGGGTTCTGCTGTAGGTGGTGCTTAGGTCTTCTTTTATCTATAGTGTCTAGGATTTTCTAGCTAGATAATACCTAGGCTTATAGCTTCTTTTTCTTTATAATAATATAGCACCTATCTAGTGCAGTCCCTTTCTTAGGATAAGCTAATGCAATAAATAATCTCTTTAATAACTAGTATCTCTTCTCTTTGTTTGCGCATGTTTCTTTCTTCTTCTTCTTTCTCCCTCTCTCTTTAAGAGTAAGAGAGCTAATTATGCCCTTCTAGGGATTTTAACTAGAATTCTAGGAGTAAGTTCCTATTCCTATCCCTTCTATTCCTTGTTGTAGACAACTATTTGTCTAAGGCCTCTAGGTCTTTGTAAATGTCTTCTCTTTTCTATATTTTGCTAGTATAGCCTTTCTATTATACTAGGTATTTGCGTCTCTTACCTTCTCTTCTAGACTAACATTCTTTATAAATAGAGTTGACTTTCTATTCCTTAGAGAACGTGCTATTGTTATTAGTAATAATTAGGAGGCTAGGCTAGGGGTTGTTATTTAATTGTCTATAGAGAGGGTTCTGCAGGCACAACTTAAGCTAGTTAATATAGAAGATAGGGTAGATTTTACTATTAATATCTAGTTTAATATTATATAGAGAGTTAACCTCTATAACTATATACTTCTAGTTCTTCTAATCTAGCTTTCTGCTTACTTAGCTATTTAAGAAGTGGTTTCCTAGCTTTAGCTAGACTTTATCTCTAACCTTTAGTTAGGGGGCTTCTCTTTAGTATATATTAGCTTGCTGTTCTTATATCTGCTAAGCCTCTGCTATCTAGGCTTTAACAAAGTTAACTATTTTAGTAAACTTCTATACTATGCTTGCTGCAGCTCTAGTAGGTTCTCTTGTATGCTAGTGCAATAACTCTGCTATTAAGTCTAGGTCTATCTAGACTAGATCTACATTATAACTATGCTAGAAGAAGAAAGGGCTAAAGCTAGTAAATGTAGCTACTTAGTCTTTAATAGCAATCTAGGCTACTAGCACCTAAGCAGACTAATTATTCTAGGCCTAGTTAATATAGGCTCTTACGTAGGCCTCTACTACAGAGTTTATACGCTTAGTACTCCTATTAGCTTAGAGGTAGAAGGCTGTAGAGGGCCTGTATGTAATCTTTAGTAGTTAGCACATTATCTGCTAGAAGTTGGTAAGGAATTGTATTTCTTAATTAGAGACAATTGCATTAGGCAACTAATAGTAGGCTACTACGTTAGATATAAATGCATAGGTAACTGTTTTTACTAACAGGTCTAGTAAGGAGACTAGAATAATATCTTTAGAGAGTCTGTCTATAATAACTATAAGATTATAGTTGTTATTACCTTTAGAAAGGTCTGTTATAAAGTCTATAGAAATTTCCTTCTAGATCCTATTAAGCAAGAGGAGGAGTTTAAGAAGTTCTTACTTTAGTTCCTTCTATAGCTTTATTCTTCTATAGACATCGTAGTTCTCTACATACTAGCGTAGGGCAGTTAACATCCCTAGCTAGAAGTAGGATTAAGAGAGAATTATATACATGTTTTCTTATCCTAGATAGCCAATAATTAGTAAATAATAGGCATTGTTAATAAACCTAGTTCTAAGAGTATTAGAGTTTAGAACCTATACTCTCTTATAATAACATAGTTAGTCTCTGTTATCTGCAGAGCACTTAGAGAGAGAAACTTTTAAGTTAAGCTGCGTAGGAAACTTCCTAGCTTCTAAAGAGATAGACAACTTAGTAGATTAGTAAGTATTATTATTCTTAGCAGTGTTCTCCTAGAGTGTTTTAAATTCCTTAATATTATTATATAGCTCTAGGTTTCTACCTAGAGGCGTTTGTGCATGTAGTTCTTTATTCTAGAGTATTATAAGGAGAAGTTAGTCTACTCTATGTACTCCTAAGGAGAAGACTTATATATTGCTAGCAGAGTTGTCTTCTAGGTTAGTCCTTACTACCTATACAAATAGTTTTAGCAGTTAAAACTATTAAGTCTTAGTCCTCTTATTTCTTATGAATAGAGAGATGTCTTTTTCTTTTCTTAAAAGCGCATCTGCATAGTTATTAACCTTGCTAGGCCTATAGGCAAAGGTAAGGTTAAATTAGCTAAAAAGGCTTAACAATTAGACATGTCTTTCTAAGAGAAGTTAGGCTTTGTAGAAATACTCTAGTTCTTATAATTAGTAACAACTGTAAATCCTTTTACCTGCTTTAGTTCTGTGCTCTATTCCTAGAGGCACTTAATTACTGCTAGCATTTCCTTATTGTAAATAGTATAGTTTACTTCTGCTTTAGAGTTCTTAGCTAAGAAGTATACTACTATACAGAGTACCTTGTCTCTTCTATATTAGGATAGCACTTCTTCTATTGCCTATTCTAACATGTTGTACTCTAGCACTGTTTTTAAATCTAGGTTGAAGTTTATAAGAGCTAGTTCTCTAGTAAACACTACTTTTATAGCATTAAAGGCTTGCTACTAGGATTCTCTCTATTTAAAGATTGCGGTTTTTTCTATTAGGCATATAAGGGGCTCTGCTATGCTAGAAAACTAGTTAATAAACTATTAGTAGAAGTTTGTAAACTCTAAAAAGCTCTAGATTTCTTTTACTATCTTTAGAAGCTTTTATAACGTTATAGCAGTAACCTTTGCAGGATCTATTAAGATACTCTTACTAGCTTTAATAATAAACCCTAAGTACCTAGTATTTTTAATAGAGAACTTGCTCTTCTCTATATTAAAGTGCAACCCTGCAGCTTCTAATTTCTAAATAATTTCCTTAATTTTAGCCTTTTGTTCTTCTTAGGTGCTGTTAGAGTAGATTAATATATTATCTACATAGGTAGAGCACTATTTGTCTAGGTACTCTCTTAAGACCTAGTTAATTTATTGTTAGAACGTGCTTAGGGTATTAGCTAGTCTAAATAGTGTTACTAGCTACTTATAGAGTCTAAATCTTGTCTAAAAAACTATCTTGTATTTATCTCCTTTAGCAATCCTAATCTTATAGAAGGCTTAAATAATGTCTATCTTAGTAAGCTATAACACCTTTAATATCTGCAAGAGAGTCTTGTAGATTAGAGGTAGTAGGTACTAGTCCTTTTTAGTAATTGCATTTAGTGCTTAATAATTAACACAAAACTAAAGACCTCTGCTAGGTTTCCTAATAAATAGCACTAGAGCAGAAGCACTAGATTTGCTAACTTAGATAAAGCCCTTGTCTAAGTAGCTAGTAAGTTGTTATTAGAGTACTAGAAGCTCTTTATAGGACATGTTGTATAGTAGTCCCTATAGTACTATTATAAGTTTACTATCTTGCTTAATTAGCTTAATTGCATAATCTATGTTAGGACTGTAGTAGGGCGCTAGCTTGTCTGCTTCCTCCTTTATAAATGTTCTAACTTTATCCTTTAGGAACTCTAGAAGAAGGTCTTAGGGGTCTGTTAGATCCTTCTTCTTTAGAGCCTTCTAAATATCTACTATTAATGCAGTAAATAGTTCTATACTTTAGTCTATCCTAGACTTCTTCCTTAATGCCTAGTATTACTCTAGGCTAATAGGCTTAGGCAGTTAGTTAGGATAAGCACTTTCTCTACTTCTTACTTATGTCTGCAAGCAGTAGATAAATAATATCTTCTTAGCTAGTACTATAGTAACTTTGTTTTTGTCTATCTATAGTCTCTCTAGAATAAGGTTATAATCTCTTTCTCTATCTAGTATATATGCCTAGAGGGTCTCTCTATAGCTATTAATATTAATCTTTATTCTTATAACATTAGTTACCTAGGTTACTTTTCTAGCTATTCCTAATACCTTACGTCTACACGTAGGGGTGCATTAGAAGTTATATTATAATATAAACTTAGAGAAGACTATACTATATATTAAGCACCTAGTATCAATTAATGTATATGCTATAGTGTTGTTCTAAACTATTACATATAGTAATATAGGCTTACTATCTAGCTACTATTAGTAAAACTTCTAGAATAGTTCTTTTCTCTTTATAACTTCTCTTCCTAACCCCTATTTACGCCTTTAAATAAGAGTATCTAGTTTTCTCAACCTTTGTTATTTAAGTTATTATTCTAAGAGATTTTAGTAATTGCGCTCTTAACCTAGATATTGCTTAGTTTTCTAGCTAGGGCTAACTTATATTTATTTATATGGTAGCTCTTCTTTCTACATCTTAGATAAATGTTAGTAGTCCTCTGCTAGTTTATAATTTCTTAAGTCTGCTACTCTGCTTACTATTTGTTAGAACTTCTGCTATAGTTAGATAGCACAATCTGCTAGTAAGTGCTTATCTAACTTAGCAGAATCTATCCTGCTAACTTTCACTTTGCTTTTAGGGCATAGGCCTCCTTCTACTTCTAGCCTAGGAGCCTAGGCCTACCTACTATAAGTAGGTAGCTATCTCTACTCTCTTGTAGCTCTCTGTCTTCTATTTTGTTTACTTCTTCTTAAATATATTAGCTTTCTAGATTGCTTCCTTTTGTGCTTGTAAAGTCTGCCTTACATAATAGCAGACCTATTAGCTTAGAACTAAGCTCTTCTCTTAGGCTTCTGCCTTTGTTTAGCACAGTAGTTAGCTACTATTGCTAAAGGTTGCACGATTTTTTGCCTAGTTTAGTAAGCTATCTCTAAACTAAGCAATAGCTCTAGCTGTTAGAGCTTCTTTTCTTAGTCTCTATCCTCTTCCTGCGTAGGTAGTGAGTGCCTGTTTCTAAGTACAGATTAGCCTTACTTACGCGCACTTTTAAGTATAAACTAGCTGCTAAATCTTAGTGCACTCAGTGTTTCACGGTCTACCTCCTTGTAGGCTTTAGGGTACTAGCCTGTCCTTCTTTTAGTGTCTTTTAAGTAGTCCAGCGCCCTCTTTTTACCTAGTTCTAGCGCCTTTTCAAGCAGTTTAGCGCCTACTGCTTTAGCGCCTTTTAAGTAGTCTAGTGCTGCTTCTTCTAAACTTCTTTAAGTATAGTTAGACTTAGTTCTTTTTACACAACCTTAAGTATTAGTTTCTGCTACTTCTTTTACTTTAACTCTTTTACTAAACTCTATTTTATTTTATTTTTGCTAAACTTTTACTGTACACCTCTTTTCTTTTACTTAGCTTCTCTCTAGGTCCTTACTACTACTTTAGGTACTAGGTGCTCTGCTTTATTCTCTAACTACCTAACTTACTTCTTAACTAACTTTTAACCTACTTCTTACAAATCTTACTACATCTTTAAAACTACAGCTATAGCGCTAGCTAATTCTAACAATACTAGCTAAGACAAGATGCCTCCCTCTAAATACAACTGCAATCCTTTACACTATAAAGACAAGTCTACGCTGTATATTCCTTCTACTAACTCTCTAACCTAGCCTATATTATCTATCTCTAAGCAGGTTGCTAACCTATCCTACAAAGTTAGCTGCTATTCTGCTAGAACTACTACTAAGCGCCCTATTTCTTGCTTAGAAGGCCTTTCCTCTGCTAGCTTTAATTAACCCTTCTCTAGGTTTCTAGGCAATAAAGAGACACTAGTTCTTTAACCTACCTTCTACTCTCTAAACAACTCTCCTTCTATTTAATATTTAGAGGTATAATTTATTTAGTTTAGAAAGACACAACAAAGAGGGGTATACAGCAAAAAGCACTAACTAAAACAAGCCTAATCCCTCTGCCTGTAGCACTAAAAT
>SATY01001115.1:0-12371 GCA_004335155.1 Ascochyta viciae
GTTTGCTAGTCTTTAGGGAAGTAGAAACTGCGCAAGGCATAGAGTGGCTTAGGTTGTTGCTTGTAAGGTAGTTAATAGTTAGTTATTAACAATAGAGTTGTTGTAAGTATAAATAAATAGCACTGCCGCAAGTCTAGGGTCTGTAGAATAATAATAAATAGATGTTGTTGTTTAGAAGAATTGACTTCTAGGGAGTGTAAGGCGATACTGTTGCTGTGATTGCTGTTGTTTATAGCACTATTGCAAATGTATTAGACAAGTCTCCTCCTAAAATCCAGCCACAAAATCAAGACACAAAACAGCTAAGGGCTAGAGAAGGTAGATATAAACCTAGTTCTAACGCAGATGCAGATGCAAATTAGCTAAGCTAGAGCTAGGAGCAATAGTGTAATAAGCATATTATAGCAACTTCTATGCTTAAAAGACATCTTAGCCTCTAACCTTTTAGCAGATCTTAGTAAAATAGCGTATGTAGTATTACGTAACTGTTATAACCTTAGTGTTACTCTACAGTTCCTAGCAATTTAACTACTAGTAGAATAATTAAAAGTGATCTACTACTGCTAGACACTAGCAACCTCTAATAAAACAAGCTAAGCACTACTACTTAATAGCTTAAACACTGTTAGAACAATTAAAAAAGTAAGCTACTATTGCTAATTACTAGCTAAATCCCTTGTTGAAATAATTAATAACCTATTACCTATAAACTACTATAGTCTAGGACTACTCTCTTCTATAGATACTCTAAACAACTTTAAAAATAATTTTCGCGTTATAGAGTTTATATAGTAGGAAAAATCTTAGTATTTAGTTTTTTATATAGAAATCTAGAGAGACCTGTATAGTGCTATATAAACTATAAACTTCTATTCTATACTAACTACTATTTTAATTTAGAACTTCTACTAACTATTTACCTACTTTCTATTACTTTTAAACAACCTTTTATTTTACTTCTAACTTAGTTTAGTTTGTTTTTACTCTTTCTTTTCTTTAGCACTAGCGTCTAGCTTAAGGGACTTTGCTATTAGTAGGGGGGAGCACGTGTAAGGACTTTTGCTAAGATAAGATAGCATAACCTACTAGTAGGTGCCTTTTACCTTAGTAGCTTCCTTCTAGCCTCTTTTTACTTAGTATCTAGAGCCTTAGGCCTTCTTTTACTAGCTACCTAGGAGCCTAGGCCTACCTACTATAAGTAGGTAGCTATCTTTGCGTTCTTATAGCTCTTTATCTGCTGTTTTGTTTACTCTTTCTTAAATATATTAGCTTTCTAGATTACTGCTTTTTGTGCTTGTAACGTTATTCTTATAGTATAAAACCTATATATTATATATTTTAAAATCTATATATTTAGTTTATTTTTTACCTACATCTTCTAGGTATAAGCCTATCTAAAATCTAGGAAATAAATCTAATCTATGCAGGTTAAAAAAACCTAACCTGCTTACTATAGTGCTACTAAAAAGACCTAGATTTGTAAAAAATCCCTTGCTAGAAATTAACACTATGAATTGTCTATTCTGCTACAACGCTTTTAGATACTTATAAATAAACAATGACTAAAATTTGATCTAGTAGTAAGTGCGTGATAATCCACGTCTGCCCGGCCTTAACAGGGCCGTTAAACGTTGATTAATGTCCAAAATTGTACCTACCCACTAACCTTAGAAGATAACAGCAGTATTGACTTAGGCAGCAAGCTGAATCGCCGGTAGTCAATCGCTTTTTTTGATAAGAAAGTAATAAATGTCGGAGCATTGCAGCCGCAGGGGTTAGATGCACAAAAGATTTTCCAACCTTGCTTGCATTCGCGCCTCGCGTCTAACGTAGAAGTCACAGCACTGAAAATACACACATAAATATAAATCCATAATCTTAATTAGCGCAACAAGGATGCCTATTAAGCCTTTATTAGTAGTATTTATACATTAATGCGTGTGTTACACTATAGTAAGCAGGTTAGGTTTTTTTAACCTGCATAAATCAGATTTTTTCTCTGAATTTTAGATAGGCTAATACCTAGAAAATGCAGTTAAAAAATACACTAAATATATAGGTATTTACTACTTTATTATTAGCTAGTCTACCTGCTTAGGCTAAGCTTAAAGACCTTCTCTACTTTATCTCTTTTTTATAACCTAATATCTGCAGCTCTAAGCACTTACCTCTCTTTTCTTTTCCTCTTCTTCTCTTTCTTAGTTCCTTTTATACCTTTTAAGGTCTTATTCTGCCTTAATAAATTAGTAGATTTTCTAGAAGTAAAGAAGGGGCTTAGCTATTATATCCTCTTCTAAAAGGATAGGAGAGAAGGAGAGAAGGAGAGAAGGACAGAAGGAGAGAAGGAGAGAAGAGGAGAGAAGAGGAGAGAGAGAAGAAGAGAAGAAGAGAGAGATAGAAGGAGAGACAGAGAAGAAAAGAAGGAAAAAAGAGGAAATTATATAAAAAGATAGCTTCTAGTTCCCTTATTAGGCCTATTCTTCTGCTGTTATCTCCTCTTTACTAAAAAAACATAGAAATCTATTAATAAACATATAAAATCTGTGTTTTTTAAACAATCTTAGGTAAAAAACCTAACCTGCTTACTGTAGTGTTATTTATTCCTGCAAGGGGAGATACCATGTACCTGGCTTTATCGCGACGCAGCAACACTGCCTGCCCATTTGAGCAGCTTGCTTAATTGTTAACTTGCAAATCAAACTTTGTTCTAAGAAAATGGAAAACACATCAAGGTTTGCATGCCAGTATTACAGTATCTTGCCATTCGCAGGCCACGACGGCTCAAGCTGTTCCAGAGTAAAGCGTGATGGCCATGACACATTAGGCCAAGTGGTGGCACAGGAGTGGCGGGTCGAGTATATCTTTTGCTCGGGATATTCGAATCCAAATAGGATTGGGCTTCGAAACTGCAGTTTTGGTTCGTCATGATAGAAGAACAGGATCAGGCGGGCTGTGCTACAAGGAAACCTGTGCTACAAGGAAGCTCACTGCTTTGATCAAGCCGAAAATGCACGTGTTTTGGCATTCATATCTGACTATAAAGTTACTCAAAAAAATCGTTACGGCGGCAGCGCGCGAACATTGGGTCCGAAAACATCCTACTTAGTCATTTGAAGCAGGTGTGAGCTCAGCCACCCTGCCTGCAATCCCGACTAGAGGCGAAGACTGTGATTATTTGATTAGAAGTACAATCCATATATCGTTGCCAGGTGAGCAGGTAAGCAACACTGTACTAGTCACGATCTACATCAAGGTATAGAAGCCGCGACAATAGAAGCTAACAGGCAAAGCGAGATGGGGAAAACATAGCGATTTCGAGGAACGTCAAGCGACAGTGGTGTGTTCAATGATCTGCGATAGCTTAAAATGGATAGGTTTGATTACGCACTTGTACTTAAGACTTCATTTCATAGATTGGGGGTTGTGGCTGCTTTTTTGAAGTAGGCTGGCTAGTTATCTTGAAAAAAAGCAAGGATATACTAGGGACCCCGTAGTAAAAACAGGAAAGAAGCAGGGCGTGCGATATATAGAGATTTTTCAGATAAGACGCATTCAAAATCGGGTTATTTTGCTGTGGTTATCATAGAGACTTTTGATAGTACAGTTACTGTAGACCGCTATCTATGTTACAAGTGCTCTGCTAGCCGGCGACTGCGTTACAAGAGTCTGGCTGATTTATGGCGGAGCTACAAGAGAATTGCTACTAAATCCGTTGGTAAGAAGCGCTCGGGTAGCTCTTTCCGTACTGAAAGGAGTGTTGGTTGTACGATCATAGATTAGAATTGCTCGAGTGAATATAACAAAGCTTTCGTTGAAGTTGATTTCCAGCTTCTCTTTTCGCGGGATAAGTTCAGACTGCGCTTTTCGAAACGCAGTGACAGCCTGGTGGTCGTCACACAGCCAGAATTTCAAGACAGCGTTGAGCGTCGGATTGTTATAGCCACCATAATAACCACGAGAGTCCATACCTGCAACTGGAGTGTGGACGCTGGCGTTGTAAATTGCGCCAGAAGGAAAGGCCGAGAGAATATTGTCCATGATCCGACCGGCAAAAGTGGCATTGTCAAAGGAAGAAGTATTTGCATTGGAAGTATCGGCGAAAATCCAGTAAAATGCGTTATGGGTGCTAACAGGGTTGGGATGCTCACAAGTATTTTCCACCTGGTGGAACGACTCGTAAGCATACATGCTAACAGATGCGGAGAAGTCGCTGAAAGCGGCGCCGTCTGGGCCAATGACTGTCTCGGTATAGTTGTTGGGTGGCGGTGTACTGAACGCGTCCTGGGACCGACTGTATAGCTCCGTCATATCACTGTGACCGAAGTAGTTCGTGTTCGGGTTGTTCGCCGTTGTGTTGATTCCATACGCTGAATCGAAAACGTGATCCTGAACGTATGCCAGCGGCTGGTCAACGGTATTTGGAGCATTCCATGACTTTCGACCGTGAACAAAGATATGGTGATACTGGAATTCCGAAGTGGTAAGCCCCTGGCGGCGGCGTACAGCGGCGAGTTGTTTGGGGAAGGAGTTGGGCCATAAAGCGTTCGCGTCTTGTGCGGCAACTAGACATTGCCCAAGGGAGGCGACGAGTATAAGATTTAGACGCATGATAGTAGCATGTGGAGATAAAGAGTAAGCCGCAGGTTCCTCTGTTGGTTTTATGTGCACATTTCGAAATTCCAATCGTCTGGTTTTATACTTTTCTGACAAGCCCCTTTGGTGACGACCACAATTACTTCGTACAACCTCACAAGGACAACCGTGAAATCGGCCCGATTTTCAATGCCTGACCTTGGATTGATTAGGTCTTCTACTCGCCCGTAGTATAAACGTTCTTCGCCTTGCTTGTCACTCTAGTCATCGTTCCAGGCAAGATGATTCACATTGTCTTTTCAGGCATGGGGATTGATTTAGAATTGGATACACCTGCCTGTCTCTTATCAATCGAACACCCAAGCCTTCAGTATCCAGAAGGACAGGAAGAAGCTGAGCATGGGATTCACAGCATGGTTGGAGATGTGATCTAGTGGGGTTGAACATTCGCTTATACCTATGGTCAGGTCAGTATGTTCATAAGTTTCTTTTTTAGCAGCGCACTCCAACACGAGCCCTCACAACACTCATCTGAGACAATGTTGAGGAAAGCGACACAAGATAAAGACCCATATAAAGTAGAAAGCTAAGTCTACAATATGGAAGTATACCAAGGGGATCGTCTGGCTGAGCTCTACAGCTGGCTAGATATTTCTGCTACATCAACGAGCCTGGTGTGGATGGGAAACTACCCAGCAAGCGAGGAACTGAATGCTGAAATGTAGAGCTTTTTTGAGTGTGGATAAGCGGGCAGTGCAAGATATTCCCTATCTTGAGCATAGTCTTTAGATCCTAGCGGTAGAAATTGCTGAGCCAGGATTGCCCGCACCGGATGGTATCTGTTCCAGAAGAATGCCTGAAGCCGTAAATTGAAGTTTTGACTCACCAGGTTTTCTGATATTCTTTACAATGCGCTTGAGAGTAGACCCTTAGGCAAAATACCTCTGTTCTACTCATTGTCAAACCTTTCCTTATAGAGAATACAAAGCTTGTCGGCGGGGATATGGAGATAATGCCCGTACGAGATGCTCAAAGACTGCATAGGGCACTAAGGTACACGGCTTTTGTCATCATCGAAAGACCATTCCAGCCATCTCCTCGTGTCTCGCGAACTGAGCATCACGATCTCCAGGTCACAGTAGAGAGATGACGAGCTGTCTTGTTCGTTTCCTGTAGTGGACCTCCTTGCTAGCGTAACTTCGCAGCTTCTGGTTTTGTCGTCTCATGTGCGCTCTTCCTATACAGTGAATAAAAGGAGTGAGGAGACAAACATCGTACACTAAAGAACAAGGATGGAACACATTCGTGTCCCAGCAAAAGCTAAACATGATGCAGTATACAGTATCTTGGCTTCATGGTTTCTCGGGCTGTAGAAGCAGCGATGTACAAATGGCAGTCAGGGCGCATCATGTAGGAGAATAATCTCATCAAATCCTGCATAATTGATCTTCATAAGTCGGATCGAGCACAAAGTCCGTATATCCGCAGGATGAAATTGACTATGATGTTGGTGAGATGCACAAGCATGCGTCCTGGTCAGACCTCGTCAGCATAGGCGGGTGCTCCGCGCAGACAAGCTACCAAATTTGCGCAATGTGCCCGACGGGCCCAATCATTCGTGCAAAATGACAACTGTCGAGCTTCTAATGTCGCACACATCTACAACTATCTCAATGTATCTAAACGAAAAGACGGTCTGCGTTGACAGTGTGACAGGTTTTATCCAGCGCGTCTTCCTACTGCATCACCTTGAGAGAGTCGTTTGTGCTAAACTGACTTGGGTAACGGTGAGGACGAAAGTGAGCTTATTCTGCCGCTCCACCTCCTAGGCTCCTACGAGTAAGAACATCAAAACTGGGGCTTCAAGACTATTCTTGCTACTTTTGTAAGCTTTACTCTCCCAAAGACACTAGCAAGTTATCTAGTTAGGCTCTTGTAAAGAACTGTTGCACATCTGTTCTACAAAGACTCACTGACAGCCGTTCGTAGCTGAAATGACTAGGGTCCTTCCCAGAGCAGCCTAGCATCAGCGACTCCCTCAAGATAATGCGGTAATCAACTGCTGTTGCGGCATCGGGAATAAGCTTTAATTGAGGATGAGTGCAAGACTACAGCACGTTTGTACCGCCTATCGCAACACCATGCTTCATGAGGTTTCGTAGGTTGCCTCAGTGCATTCACAAGGCTACCTCAGCCGCGCAATCGTAAGAATTTCGCTGGGTCGCTGTCCCTCCGTTACTAATCCAGCGTTCTCCTCTTGACCCCGCAGTGATCAAGCTGTCATCCGTAGCAGAGGAATTGTGTGTTGAGATTGCACGATCCTCCCACAACAACCCCGGTCTCTCTCCGGCAATCGAATAGCACAAAGAACTAAATCAGGTCAAGATACGCGCTGCTCAGCAACGCGTCAAGCCACATGTGTTCGCGAAGCCTTCGAGCTGAGTGGCTGCAGTGAATTTCTGACTGCGCCTCACACCACGTCACTGGCTGCGATCTTGAGCTTATCACAAGCACATTCCCGTCCGAACGCGGCTAAGCTCGATCGTGCCCGAAAGGCAAATACCCAGCCTGCGACGATCTAGAATGTTTGATGAGCCAATTATCTGCCAAACTAGTCTAGCACATGCAAATGATCCTAACTTGCCCGGTGACTCCTCAAGGACTCGAAAACACACAAAGAAGTCGACCCGCTCACGCCTAGTCAAAAGTAAAGCCTGTCAACCTCACTCGTCTTCCCTCCCAAATTTATAGGATACATTGAACGCTCAAACCCTTAACCAAAATGAACAACAACAACAATGTGCAAGGTGGTGGTCAACAAGACTACCTCGACAAAGCGTTCAACGCCGGTGCCAAGAAGTTTGGTGGTGCGCAGGGACAAAAAATCGCGAACAACCGTGGCATGAGCGAGAAGATTGTGCGCTATTCACCATCGCATGCTAGAAAACAGGCTAACGTTGTGGTCGACAGACTGACGGGATGCGCAGTGCGTACGAGAAATTTACTGGAAAGAAAGTCAATCCGAAATACTCAAACTAGGGTTCGTCAGTCTTCAAAATTCACAACACCAACGCTATGTGAGCAAAGGGAAGCGTGTAGGGTGAATAGCTTCTACTCCGAGGCTGGGCTCGTAGCAATGCTTAGAGAACAAACAAGGTGTCCTAAGCGCTTTATTAATTAGGTTAATGCAGAAACGTCTGATCTTTTATTTAGAAGTTGCCAGAACTACCTCGTTTGTTTTTACTCCTGTCCCTTACTGGCCGTCAAGTGAACAAGCACTGCGGTCGGTGATCATCGTAGAGATGTATTGCTGAGAAGACGTTGCAAACATGTAACCACGACTCGTGTATCGCAACTCTTCAATCAGCGTACTATGTCCAACAAGGGATCTACCAGGCAAAGTTTCTTAGGAAGACCAAGCATCGCAGCCACCTGCATCACAGCGCTGACGAGTTTGACCACTATTTCCTCATGAAAGACTGCGGACGAACATATCCGGACCCTCGATTCCCATGAAGGCGTAGCTGGTGCAGACAACGGAATGGCAATAACGCCGAGCTGTTGAATTGGGTGCGAGAACGTCGCTGCGCATGTCGGACGACCAGCGAACAATGGTAGAATGAAAAGTCTTAGCCACCACAGACATAGATACCAGCTTGCTGCAAATGCTGTCGACAAAAGATGGCCATTTTCTCCGATCGTCGTAGGTTGTTACTGACCAAAGGTGTTTGGCTCAAAGCTTGAATGGTCTGTATACACGCCGTACTAATGCAGCTGGGGAGAGCCTCCCATTAGTCAGTGAATCTAACAGGCAAGGAACTCGAAACAACTACCCAGACCAGCATCTTCCACCCTCATTCAACTTATCACTCAGCGGAGAAAGTCTTTTGCTGGATTACACATGATTACTTCAACCTTTTGGGCGTTATCAGCGTACACAGGTGCGGGGAAACCTTCTATCATCAAAACATGGACCTCTGTGTTACATTAGACACAACCAGTACTTTAAGATTCACAAATCAATAATTTTCTTCTCTTCTTATAGCCAACGAAGACCACTACTTGAACATTTTAAAGAATGCTCGATGTCGAGTGCGATACTTTTGTTGAAGAGATTGTGATGCTGCTGTTGGCAATGTGTAGGTAGAGTGAGCACGCCCACCCATTACTCTCGGTGCAAAAGGTCATAGAGTGTACTATCACGTCGTCGAGCAGCTCAAAGGTCTTACCATAGTTCTGCCAAATCTAAAAAAAAATGTCGTATGCCAGTGCTTTGTTTGCGATAGCATGGGACTCGTCTCAGAAGCGTGAGTAGTTTGAGATGCAGAGGCTTTGGAATTGTAGGAGCCTGGAATGACGCCGGCGCAATCCAATTTACCCTACAAAGGCACAGGCACTGAAATCGGGCGTTATGCAAATTGTGGAGTGCGCAGATGATTTACGGAGTTCTGCAATTGTCAAACAACCAACAGTATTGTCTTAGTATTTTCACCTGCGTGAACGCAATCATTCAATTCGATTCCACAGATTGAAACCCGAGGCTGTTTTTCTGCATAGTTTGAATAAGATGCTTAACCAGCTGAGGCTTTGTGTTGCTTGATCCATTCGCGCAAGTGCTTTAGACCGAACTGTGAGGGATTTCGAATCCTCAATATCCACGTGTCTTGACTCGAAGCACTGCCGTTTGGACGCAATCCCGCAACACCATCGTACTCAAGCTTCATCACCATCTCGCCGTCTTCGGAATCGAAGCCCACCCTGGTGGGTATATAGTCAAGCATCCCCTCGCCGGCCATACAATCCAATGCTTCCAACCAGGCCTGTTCGTCGACTGCAATTATGTTCAAGCGCGTTTGCAACTGGTTGGTTCTAGCCAACAGCCATTGCTTCATTCTCTCGGCTCTGACGATAGTCTCCGAAACTCCCAATGCCGCAGCTTGAGAGGCGTGCTGATACGAGGAGAGGTATCGAATGACTCTATGCCACGACCCAACGGACGCAGTCAATGGCCCCTGTATTCGAACTAGTATCAATAGCGCAGGGCTCTCATCGAGCCCTAACAAGACTTTTCCAAGCTGTGTTGCCGCATCCGTGTCAACACTATGCAATGTGTCCGGGTCAGGGAGGAAAGACAAGCCATACTGCTCTGGAAAGTGACGGTACAGTGTATCCATCATGCCAGAGAGAAACACTTGAAGCAACCAGTAGCGTGTGCAGAATATCATGCTTTGGATAGAGTTGAGGCGTAGCCCGTGCGGAATGATGTCCGCGATCGTATCGTCCACAGCTTCATTGGCGGCAGAAATGCACGAGGACAGGATCTCTGCGTATTGACTCGCTTGAGCCAGCTGCCACAGGTTTTCGGCAAGTGAAATGGCAGACGCAAGAGTCACCACATCACGGCCCTCTGAGATAGCATGTCGTATGAGTAGTACAAGACGCGGACATTGAATCAGAATATGCATCATAGCCCTTGCGATACTTTGCATGAATGTCAAAGAAGTATCGAGAAGTGCCGCTGGATGGGTTGATGATACATAGAAATCGTTGTCGTAAAGTGATGTTTTGCCGGACGTCATCGCCATGGTAACCTAACCCAACTTTCGTTAGATAGGGTCGAACGGATTTAGTGGCCTTTGCTACTCACGTCGTCAATATAAGTATTGTCGATTATACTCCAAAGCTGTTCTTCATCTGCGCCAGAAAACCTGCCAGACTTGAGCAAGTCCATGAGACCAAGCGTATGAACAGCGTAATGCATACTTTCAATTCCTAGCAGAATCTGTAAGCATCAGCACCTAGTAAACAGCTACCAGTAAAGTGCCACTCTACCTCAGCAGCGTAATGCAGCTTAGTGGCTACGACAACATCGTAGGTCGGAATCTCTTGTGATGCAAGCACACCCAGCTGGAGCTCCTTTAAAGCTTTAGCTTTCGCCTGGAGAGCCAGAATTTTGTTTGAGTAGGATCTGTTCCTGGAGACTTCAAAGCTGCAGACAAAGAACTCAGCGGCCATGGTAACCACCTGACAAGACCCAATCTTTGAAGGAATCGACGATATCCAATCGCCTAGAGTAAATAATGGTTGATGCTCTTTGGGGTAAGCTTGGATCATGCTGACGAACATAGCTGTCAGCCTCGTCTCCGGTGAGGAAGGCTGGTATAATGATACGGTTGTCTCCTGTTGCAGGCAGCGCAAATGAGCTTGGTACGCCCTCTTTTGTGAAGCTCCTACTCTACTTGCTTTATTCTTGATCGTGGCTGAAGTCAAGGTCCGAAAGATTCCTCGTCCGTCCTTGGCTACCATACCATCTGCTAAGTGCAGGTGGGAAGGAGTGGGTGGAGTCGTGTGTGTGAGAGCCGGGGTAGGGGCAGAAGGGTCGTTACCAACGCGCAAGGGGGCCAGAGGGTGAACAACTGGCGCCACCAAAGATTTTCCGTATTTTGTCATCTGGGTTGGGTCCTGCATTACTACAGCAAAGCCTTGACCATGTGAGTAATGGCATGGTCTTTTACCTCGCTGACAATTGCTACATGATGGCTTTTGCTCATCACACTAGGAGGGAGTCAGTGATGATATCTTGGCTGAATTTCTAATGCTAACTGGCAAGGAAATTAGCAGCCAATACGTACCTTGACCTTTTGCCGCCTGCATCCGTCACATTTGCCAAGCCGCCTCATGTGGCAGACTGTCGCCGCTGCAGTTTCCGACGCTCGTATGATTCTCAGCCTGTGAGCTAAAACAAGTCTTACGGTGTCCAAGCAAGGTTGCGGTCTATGTGCAAATACTTGAGTTGCGTGGGAGCATTGTTGGTTGGGGGATGTTGATGATTTCCCGTGGATAAAATCCATATTAGGCAAGTGGGGCACTGGAAGTCGCCACAAGAAACGGCCTTTGCAATAATCGCCTGATCTTACACACTTTTAACACGAAACTTAGTGTGTATATATTACAATAATTTGAGACAACGCAAATCAGCGAGCAGATATGTCTGAGGCTTCATTAGACTCCGCAGGCGCTCGCGCTATTCCCACGCCCAAGGAGCTTGCCGAAGTGTGGAAGCAAAAGACTAGCCTCTTGCTCCGCGAATAAGTAGGTATATACCGCGACAGATCACCACGCCCTCGCCGCCGGGATACGCCTTATATGAGTGATCAACAGGGAAGGTATGAGGAGTCGAGCCGCCACGCTGAGAATTAGGGCGATAATTCGTATCGCTACACTAATCGTGCTCGCGGTTACAGGGAGAGATTAGGTAGGTATATCTAGTCTGGATACTCTTGTTCTAGGACGTTAGGTGATTATAGTTAAGGTTTGTTTGGATCCCAATCCCGCCCTTTGACCAGAGAAGAGATTCGAGCTAGGATTATCTGTTATTTTAAGGATATCTTGGCTCTAGTTAATTAGCTTTAAAGCTGATAGGTATGCTGAAAGATAAGGTCTATTTAAGAGGTTTAGATTAGCTTAATTATAAGTTAATAATAGTTCTAGGTTCTATTTAAAATTAGCTGTACTTGTACCTACAATTAAGCCTTCTATTCTAGTTTATTAATTAATCCCTTTGCATTTTTAAGATTTAAGAGTTTCTTAAAGTGATTAAACTCTTGTTTGCTTAGTGCCTTAGTCAATCCATTAGCTAGCATTTAAGAGTTCTTAAGATAGCTAATCTTAAAAGATCTGTTTAAATACTCCTGTCTTAGCTACATGTTTTAGATATCTACGTGTTAGAGTTTAGTTGTAATTCTCTTGTTTTTTCTAACTACTAGTTAGATAGTTTG
>SATY01001116.1:0-12350 GCA_004335155.1 Ascochyta viciae
ATAGCTGCGCCTTTAGCAAGCTTTTTAAAGGCCTTAACTATTAAAGTTAGTAAACTGCTTGCATGCCTTTAAATCCTCTCTTAAACTAGTGTTAATTGCGACCCTAATTGCAGGGTATTACTTAAGGTTTAAGACTGCTAGAGAGCATCTTTTACAGGAGGTAGTAGTAGGGTACGTAGGCAGATATTAAGACCTATTATAACTTGTTCTAGGTTAAAGGGGACTATTCTAGCGCCTTAGAAGCCTCTTTAGATATTGCTAGAAGTAAATGTCTCCTTGTAGGCGCCTATAAAGCATAGTAGGAACTTAGTTTTAGTAATATAAGTAATATAGTTGTGTATAAGATCCTTAGCTTAGCGCCTATACGCCTTCTTTAAAGGGGCAAAACAGCCTACATCTAGTAGCTGCAAGAGGTGTAATAAGTGTAGAAGCATACATAGTATAATAATCTTTGCTTCCTTATAGTATTGTTAGAAGTTAAGAGAGTTGTAGCTCTTATAGCTATTAATAAGAAGCAGCTAGTATACTCCTTAGGTGCGTGTCTTTGTATAGGCATTAAAGTGCTTTAACTAGTCTAGACTAAGCTTGTTAGTAGTCTATCTGTTCTTAGAGACTCTAATAACCTAATTATAGGGCAGATTGTCCTCTTTATACTAGGCAGAGAGGTAGTTGCAGCCTTTAAAGATAATAAAGGGTAAAATAGCCTACTCTGTGCTATTAATGCCTTGTATAACTGTTATCTACTTGCAGTTGCCTTACTACACTGCCTTTAGCTGTCCTTAACGCTCTAAGCCTGTAACAACTGCTCTTGTCAATATCTAGCCTATTATAAAGCCTGTCTTATTAAAGTTATATATATTATTGTCCTAGATGCTATACTTAGCTTTAACATTTGCTATAAGCCTAAACTAGCTTCTAATAATCTCTAGATTCTTACAGAGGGCTCTCTTGTAGTTATACTTGCAATTAAACCTTACTTTAAGGTTAGGGCAGCGCTTAACAAACATGTTAGGCTAGTTTATGCTAACATAGCCTATATTACGCTTAGCACGCAAAGAATTAGCTATATTAGCTATAGCAGCTAGCTAAGGGGCAAATCCTTGTGCATCTAGCTTAAGGATGTACTTAGCAATTACATCCTCCTTAGTCTAGTCTATAATCTGTTAAACTAGCGTATAATTAGCTTGTATAGGTTGTCTTATGTATTAAGCGTGTAGTGTGCTGTAAGGCGCGTTATATATAGCTGCAGCGTATTACAGGGTAAGTGTCGCGTCTTGTTTAATTGCCTAGAGCGCAAGCTGTATTGCAGCTTCTCTTAAGGGCGTAGATTAATGTTGTTGTTAAGGCATTGTGTGGTAAGGTAGAGGTTTGGTGTGGTCTTGGCAGAGTGATCCGCTCACCCGTTTGATCCGCTCACCCGTGGAGTACGTTATCGCTTATAAAGACTTAATATACCTAGCTAGCAAACACGTATTACTTAGATAAGAGAAAAAGGACCTTATATACCTAATAGTAATATTAAAGCTATTTATCTCTATTCTACTACTAACTCTTACTATTAAGAAGGAATTGCCTTCCTTTCGTCCTAGCCGCTAATCTAGACAAATCCAGACAAATCCCAACAAACCTAGAAATCCTCACCGAACTCCAACACCGCTCATCGCTCATGAAGACTTAGTACACCTAGCTAGCAAACACGCATCGATCAGGCAAGATGAGAAGGACCATGACAGCTACAAGCGGGCAACAGCACTCTAGGTATAGTTCGCAATCTAACTAACATCTACAGTAGCCAAGCCAAGAAGTGCGCCGTTGAAGTGCAGCGCAGTGCGGTTGACAGCGTTGCGCATCAACGGCGATCTGATCGGGCCGAAACGAGCGTCTCGTGGGCATGCGGTCTAGACGTGTGATTGTGCTGTAAGGCTAGACGTGGGCACGAGGCTGGTATGCACGACGCTGCGGATGCGGAAGGTGTGCGTGTCGCGAGCAGTATGCTACTGTGGCAGCGTCTGGGTTTGGTAGTCGATAGTGGAGAGGGGTGGAGGGTTGCTACTCCGGCCGCGTCGCTGGGGGTGAGAAACCGGTGAGGTTGGGTATCGCAGCGTTGCGGCTTCGTGGGGGTCGAAGAAGTAATCGTGCATATGTGAGAGACTGACAGACAGGAGAGCTCACCGCTTTTTCCACTCGCGTGCCATTGGGTGGTGCGTGGTGTATTAGTTGTTGTGGACTAAGACACGGCCAATCGTGTTGATGCGTCGAGTTATGTCGACTATGTATATGCTCGAAGCGTGAGTGACACGGCGCAAGTCGAAGGTGTAGACATACGCTTTGAAGGTTGTGCAGATGTAGCGATGCTCGTGCGAAGGCGCGATGACGCAATTTGGTGACACGGCTGCCACCACGTCGATCGTTCTGGGGTTGTTACCGTTTGCTTTTCTGACGGTTTGCCAGGTGTGGTTCTATGACATCTTGAGTTCACGGATTCGGGGACATTCTGTAAGTCAGGTGGGAACGAATCGACAAGGATTTCGTTGGTATCTCCTGTATGTTTCCTGATCTAGTAGATGTGGCTCAAAAGAGCTCGCTGGTAGGAAGATTCATGCGTCTCGATACGAAGATGGGGAAAGCAAGGATGGAACATGTTGGTGATGCTGCACGTACCGGGGCCTTAACAATGAGGAGTATCTCAATAGTCAGGGTGACCCTTGAATTGCGGCGCGCTATGGTTGGTCGTCTTGAGGGAGGTTTCGCCGCATGCCAGCTGCGCCGCACTAAGCGCTGAGCGTACATAACCGCCACGCAAGGGGTTGCTCCTACAACCACTTCGGAGAACCAGCAGGACAAACCCTTGGATCGGCTCGAGCCACCGCCGGCCCTGTCTTGAGATTGACGGGCCGAAAGGAATGTTCGGTTATGTAGGTCGAGATGCAGCCACGATTTGGCATATATGCAGCGCTTACCACGTATTGGTCGGGCCCTCTTACACTGAGCAATTGCAGAGCAGGAATGAGCGTAAGGTGCGCTCTAGCTCAGAACTAAGCGGGGAATAGATGCGAGTTGAGTGCAGTGGCCGTCAAGTCTCGTGGGCGTGATGTAGATGCCTCGTATCGCGACAGACACAGAGAAGCTGTAGATTGAGTTGAACCACTGGGGCGCTCGCAGCACGTACCAAATGAAGGAGTTGAGGCTACTTCCTTGCCAAACGCCCGCGTAGCCTTTGCGCTCATAACATACTGCTCATTAGCTCGACCAGCGTGCAGCAAATATTCCAAGGGCATCGCCACAAGATAAGCAGGGAATTGACGCAATCCAGAGTGTGGCAAGACGCTCGAACAAGGGAGTGTTGTGGTATTTGCCTTGTAATTTCGTTTGGCGCTCAGCGGCAGAAGGTTCCTTCGACACAACGGCATTGTCCTTATCCCGCGGCGTCCCGATGCCGCATGAGGGGCTTGTTCTGGGGCCGCATGAAGGCTCGCAGCACGCTTGAAAGCGTTGTGCGACAAGACACTGTATGCCGGGATTTCATTGGCGAATTTGTCATCCGAATACTTTGCATCGAACGACGCTCTCAAGGCGACTTGGAATGGGATCAGAGTTGCAGAGTGAACTCGGTTCTCACCACACGCTTGGCCTTCTGAGGGGGCACAGCAGATGCAGGTGTGGTCATTCGTAAATCTGTGGTGGTGGAAGGTCTCCAGGCGAACTGGAGCTGTGCCTCAAGAGCCTTCCCTTTCACACGGACACAGGATCGACCACCAAGGGTTCCTCTTGCTTTTGACAAAAACTGTTGCGTCCAGGCTTGGTTACTGAGAAGCGCTCAATTTTGCGAGAGAGTATGAGCTGCATACTCCAACGCTCGTACGATAAGCTGACCTGATTCAGTACTGTGCTTCTTGCGTTCAGCGGTTGTTGTAGCAGCGTCCCGAAGGATTCGTCCTGAAACTGCAGGCCTCTACGCAAGTAATAGGCTGCTGCGGTGTTGATTAGCGGTTGTCTTCGACACATTGCCCTCGATCCTTGTGGTTCACAGCATGAGCTACGATAGCTCGGACGGCAGCTACCGTAGTAGTTGGCCACAGCAGGATCCTGGTCAAAACAGCGATGCCTATTCACACAGCGGACATGCAGGTTCAAGTTGCGGTAGACAGACGCATCCACAGCTTGCCAACGGGAACTCGTACTACCAGTACCAGAATTGCGACAGTGCGAACCCACAATACTCGACACACAGCCATGCTGTCGTTCGAAGCAATCCGTATACGCAGAGTACAGCTGCTTTCGATAGCGGATATCTTGTTTCACATCCCACAAACGGACTTGCGGGCGCATACCAGCCGGGCGTATACAACAGCATGCCCCCTCAGTACGGCCATCAGTACGGTCATCAGTATGTATTGGTGTGTTTTGGATTTGTAGTCGCTAACGAGTCGTAGATACCGAGGTTGGTCGGACGCTCAACAAACTGCAGTTGGGTCTGGCACCCAGAGGGTGATGCAGTCGCCTGTAGCTGCATCGCCGACGACATACACGAGCCCGGTGTTGCCGCTTGTTGCGCCGAGACCGTGAGTCCCATTGTCTGAGTGCGGTGGAGGATGCTGATGTCGGTGGGCAGAAACCCGGGAGTGGGTTCAGAATATAGCTCTTCGCATACCTGGCCAAACGACGCTCATTCCGGATCGGGCTCCCTGAACCTACAGCATCAGGCTGAGGGAAGGTCGATGGGAGGTGGTGCCGAATACGCTGTGCCTTGTCCGTACGGTTGTGGAACCGTATTGACCGGCGTGCATGCTGTCGGCAATATGACTCGGCATTTAAAGTCTCAAAACTGTATTGGCTCTGGAAAGGACAAGACCAAGTACATTTGCCCGGTGCAAGGTTGCGACAAACGATACATTCGGTCTGACGGCCTGAAAGTGCATCTGCGGAAGAGACACAACATTTCGCAGGCGTCTGATAGAACCGGTAGCTCCGAGTATGAGGAGGCTGGGTACTAGTACGTCTGAGCGTACTGTTGGAACTTGGACGTTCGACTGGTGTTCTGTGGACAATCGCTAGTTGAACGTGAGTGTTGTCATGATCATGATGGTGCTCGTTGGACGTTGATTGTTGTCTGAATCTCGGTATTAATTTTCTAGCGTAGTGCTTCTCCATTCAACTTGCGGATGGTTGTTCTTCGATAGGAGATGGAGCTGGCAGAGGGAGCGCGTTGTCTTGGTGCCGTCCGTCTGGCACGTTACTCAACTCCTGGGGATTTAGTAGCATCACAGCTGGAAGTGCTTGGTTGTAGAATCGCATTTTCCTGCAATGTGTTAGTTCGCGTTCGCTGTGGCTGGGTGAGGTGAGGCAGAGAATTCGATGCGTCGTGCAGAGGTGGCCTGGCGGAATGAGGAATGAGGCCGAAGAGCAAGCGCTAGTTTAACAGGATAGTTTCAGGGTAGAAACGAGCACGTCTTGTTCTGGTTAGCGCACGTGAACTACCCACACGTCTACCAGAAGGGAGATGTAATGCTATCTCTCATTATGCATGTGATGGTTTGGTGGTGAAGAATTGGCAATGATGACGTCGTGCTGGCTGGTGTGTTTCTGCTACTAAGCGACCGTTTGTGCTCTTGAGACGAGCTTGGTCTACAAGCATGCCAGCGTGCACTTGAACTGCCTCGAGAAAGTGTATTGTGTGTTTTTGCATTGTGGGGTATCGTGCAGTACAGCTATCAATCAACAACTTCTAGACCTGCTCGACGGGCCTCGCTCAACTGCGCCTGCCTTGGTCCAACTTGCATGGCAAAGTTTCCATCAGTGCGTGTCGTGTTGTGGTTGACTGATGCAAAGGTTGGGCATGGTCGCAGTTCTTGAGCAGCAGCACTGCGTCATTACTGCGCCAGTATCGCGCGCCTTTCTCTTTGATGCAGACGGGCGTTGGTCGTTGCACACATGGCTCCAGCCTCTCGGGAAGCGTCTCGTCGCACGCTCATCTCACGCTCTCACCAACCCATAGAACAGCGTCCAAGTAAGCACGAAGCCACTCAAGCCAGCAAAGACATCGCCCAGCCACAGATCACCGAGCGGCCTGTAGAAGTATTTCCCTGCCTGTCCCTCGGCCTTCAGGAGGAATAAGAGCACGGATACGAGGAAAGAGCCGGCGAGGTAGAAGATGAAGCCAGGATACGATTCGAGGCCGAGGGTGCCGGCAGCGACGCCGAAAAGGGAAGCGGTGAGGTTGCGGATGTTGGATGTGACCTGGGTGTGTCAGTGGATGCTCAGGTGTGCCGCGAAGGGGAGGTGTGGGTGTGATGGCAGACAGCAGAGACGTGGGCAGGCGGAGGGGGGCAGTACCTGTGTGTTGTGCTGGACGCTGGTGCCGACGATGGGGTTGACTTGGAGCTCGCGCTCATCTACGGTGGCCATGGTGGAGCTGTGTAGGTGTGTAGCTGTGGGACTGTGGCGCTGTAGAGCTGTGGAGCTGTAGAGCTGTAGAGCTGAGTTTGGTGATGGAGGCAGATGACGCTCGGCCTGGAGCTTCACGGCCGACTTGTGGTGTTTGCGCTAGCACCCCACATGTCGTCCGTGCACAGGGTCCACCATGTCAATCATGTCTGCCATCGCTCACCAGCTGGGCATGGAAGACGCTCAGTCTGTGAGAGTTTCGCCATTTGCAGGTGTCGGTGGCTTTCTGTAGTGTAATTGCGTTTCAACCTGTGGAGAAATCTCTTTCCATAGGTCAGAGGTGCTTTCTTCCCTCTCACAGCGTGGTCCATTATGAGTGGCCTGGACATGCCAGCAACACAACACCTGCCACTACAAGCTGAGGCGTGGCTTGGCGTATGCTGATACCATGGCGACGCTCTGCCAAAGCTGCCCCAGACACAAAGTGCAAACACCGACAGACGTGGATTCACCTGCAAGTCATCGCTCTGTGCAGGGGTTCTAGCCTAACGGTGGCCCAAACCAGCAGACACCCGCAGGCGGCGCGCCAATCCTGTGGGGCCCAGCTCCGCATCCTCATCTCCGCTCATCTCCTGGTCCCGAGTGGCTGAGTTGGGACTTGGAACCACCTGGCTCTCCCTGGTATTCTACCGTACATGGTAAGCACTCTGCCAACACGAAGCAAACACGAAGCAAACACGAAGCAAACACGAAACAAACACTCGAAGCAAACACTCGAAGCAAACAAACCACCCACGCCCGCCTCCCCGTGAAGACTGCCCGCCAACCCCACGAGTTGCGTCACGTGCCGGACATTCCACACCAAGCCACACCCACACGGCACGCGCAACATGCGGTCGTAGCAGACACGATGGAGAGCGTGATACATGAAGACTCGCCGCTGGCCGCTGTGCTCGAGGGTATGCGCCACGCTCTGTCTACTGCCCAACTATGCGCCCGCTCCTACTAATAGCCCGGCTAGGCGAGGGAAAAGGAGGACACTCAGCACCGCCATCGCCAGCAGCATCCAGCTCGTCGTCGTCGTCGGCGTCGGTCCACGGCTTTGCCCCCCGCGGGCCCTCGTTGCTCCAGTCGAGGATCAGAGACCGCCTCCCGCAGCCGCTGCGCATTCGAGCCCACCGCCACGGCTCTGTCGAGCGCATCCACCTGGCGTGCTCGGTAGGTACAGCGCCCGCTCGGCCCTGCACCGCTCCTGACAAGACACGACAGAAAGCCGTCAACGCCCGACTCGGCCGTGCCGACAACGAGCGCTTCCTCGAGCACTTTCGCTACCTCGTAGTCGCCTCGCAGCTGCTCGGCGAGCCGTCCAGCATCCGCACCACGACCTTCCCCAGCCATGCGCGCGGCGCTGCACCGGGCCCCGAGTTCAAGGTCGCTGCCATCAGCCCCGCCGGCGCCGCCCTCACCGCCGCCACCGCCTTCACCCTCGTCTGGCTGGTCCACTGGTCGCGTCGCCGCTCCAGCTTCAGCAAAGCACGCTTCGTCGTCGTCTTGCTCGTCTTCGCCGTCGTCGCCACAGCCTCGTACGCCTACATGCGCCGCCAGTGGCTGCAGACGCTGAGGCAGCAGGCCGTCGAGAATGCCTCGGCGCTGGTCACCAACCTGCAGGCTTTCGAGGCTTCGACGTCCTCGGCCCTCGCCCTCATCCAAGAGGTCGAGCTCGTCTCGAGGGGCTACAGACTGTACGCGCCCGTGCTCATCAACGCCTCACCCACACGCTGACACCATCCAGATCCATGCCCTTGCCGCCCATCTCCCGCATGGAAGAAAAGGGACAGGCTCGCCGCTGTCAACGACTACGCCGGAGCCTCCGCGCCGCCTTTGCTGCACTCATCCCCGTCCTGTCAGAGCAGTGCCAGACACTAAAGCAGCAGGTCCAGGAGGACGACATTGAAAAGTATCTCGACGTCTACGAAATCAGCAACCCCGACCTGCAGGACGCTTCTCTCGGCTACACGGAATCCGAGTTCGAAGACGCAGAGTCGCTGAAGGCGCTTCGAAACTGGCAGTACCGCCTGTCCACCCTCCGCCGCGTCTACCTGTGCTCGTTGTTAGCCCTCCAGGCAGACGGCGACAAGGCCGACTTCTCGAGATGGGCGACTGTCGTTGACTCGATGATCGCCGTAGCCGCGCCAGCAGGAGAGTGGAGCGAGAAGTTCAACAACGTCCTGGCCGAAGAAGAACAATTCGTGCTGCCGTCGCCGAACAAACTGCAGCCCACGCCAGGGCGCGAGAACCTGCGCAATTCTGTGCGAAAGCTGTCAGGCCTGTCGCAGGGCATTCGCGGGTTGCAGGCGAAGATGCAGGTGCTGCGTGAGGAGACCAACAAGAGCTTGGAGGACACGGAAGACGTCACCGAGCTCGGCGGCCATCTCATGGTGCAGTACGACTCTATCGGCGCCGACCTGAGGAGCCTGATTCAGGCCTGGGAAACGGGCAGAAATGCTCTCGCCCTCAACATCGAGCGCCACGAGCGACGCATATCCCAGGCGTCCAGCAGCGGGCTGCGCTCCCCTGTGCCCAGCCTTGGTGGTCTGACGGCTGTCGATGAAGGCAGTCCGTGTGAAGCTCTGCGCGCTTTGAATGGAGAGACGCTGAGTCCGCAACAGAGTGCTCCCCCGAGCGACCAAGGCAGCAACTCGGACGACGAAGTCTTCGAAGCCATTGCGATTCCCAAGACGCGCATCACCATGTCGAGGGAAGAGCGCATGCAGAAGATGCAGGCGGACCGCGCTCGCCAGGCCTCGTTACGCGAGCAACGCGAAGCGAGCAATAACATGCTGAGGGAGCTCGAGAGCGTCATCAACCTCCGTCCGCACAGACACACGTTGCCGACTGGACGCGTCACGAGTCTCTAATGTCTTTTTATTTTTTTTGTCCAAAAACCCAACTAACATGTCACTACCAGTTGTCGTATATTTTCCTTGCGAGGCGTTTGTCACAGATTTTGGTCATCTACGCTATACCACATACCACGCCGTAGTGTATTATCTCATTGCGCACGGGAGGCATGATGTTTACACAGTAACAGGGTATTATCAGCTTGTTTAGTAGTCTCGCGGGTCTTATGCCCAAGCTCTCACCAGCGCAGATTGTGTTGCTGTTTGAGGAAGCTACAGTGCGGACATGGAAATGAACAACGTAAGATAGACACTGTGAAATGGGGTGACATGACTGCGTGACGGTCGACATGACTGCGTGACGGTCGACATGACTGCGTGACGGTCGACATGACTGCGTGACGGTCGACATGACTGCGTGATGGTCGACATGACTGCGTGATGGTCGACATGACTGCGTGATGGTCGACACGCCAAGCGTGGCTGGTCTAGCACTTTACGCAAAGTACGCGCCAAAATCGGCGACGCGTTCTACTGTCCCGCGTCTGTTCTTCTGCTGGCTCGCTCCCACCACACCACACCACACCACACGTCTACGCTCACGCATTGCAATATACCCTCCTTCTTTTCACCTACCTAATACACAGCCAATAGTATGCCAGTCACTATCCACTGTACGCACTACCACTAATAAATCACAGTGCTTGAGGCACGCTTAGAACAGGCCAACCTTCTCAAGAAGGTATGCATCAGCGCTCACCACACGCCAACACGGTCTAACAGGGCTCCAGGTCGTCGACGCCATCAAGGACCTGGTCCAGGACTGCAACTTCGACTGCAATGACTCGGGCATCGCGCTGCAGGCCATGGACAACTCGCACGTCGCCCTTGTGTCCATGCTGCTGAGGTCCGAGGCCTTCTCGCCCTTCCGCTGCGACCGCAACATCGCCCTCGGCATCAACCTGGGCTCTCTCACAAAGGTCCTCCGCGCTGCCCAGAGCGATGACATCCTCACACTCAAGGCCGAGGACGCGCCTGACGTCGTCAACCTGGTGTTCGAGAACAGCGCGTCCGACAGGATCAGCGAGTACGACATCAAGCTCATGGACATTGACCAGGAGCACCTGGGCATCCCGGAGACCGAGTACGCCGCGACCATTTCCATGCCCGCGGCCGAGTTCCAGCGCATCTGCAGAGACCTCACCGCCCTGTCAGAGTCGGGTACGCATCACTGCAGAATAGCCTTCTTCACTGACTTGCTAACAACACCCAGTCTCCATCGAGTGCACAAAGGAGGGCGTCAAGTTCAGCTGCCAGGGCGACATTGGCTCCGGCTCCGTCCAGCTGAGGCAACACACCAACGTCGACAAGCCCGGCGAGAACGTCGAGATCGACCTCAGCGAACCCGTCTCACTCACCTTCTCGCTGAAGTACCTCGTCAACTTCTGCAAAGCCAGCGGGTTGTCCGACACGGTCAAGCTGAGCCTGTCCAGCGAGGTGCCCCTGCTTGTCGAGTACGGCCTGGCGAACAACAGCTACCTGAGGTTCTACCTCGCGCCCAAGGTGCGTCCGCCGTCTCTACATGAGACATATCTTGCTAACCTCGGCAGATCGGCGACGAGGAGTAGGCGATTTGTTGTTATGAGCGATGTGTTTTCAGGATTTATGTCGGAATACAGGCGGCGTACTGTCACGGTTTGCATACGGAGCGTTGTCGAGTTCACGTACAACGCGCGAGATTCGGCGAATGGGCCACTCACGGTCATCCGCAAAGGTTTCCGAGGCTCTGCCCCACCCATCGCCCCACGTCATCGCGTGGAATTTCAGATAAGGAATACAATACACTTCACCACACGCGCGAATCCATTCTTGCTTGTATACTACTCGAGCTGAACTGCAGTCTGTGTTGCTAGACTATGACTTCAGACGCACTAGTACCGGAAACGCGCGTGCTTGCCATTGCCAGCCATGTAAGAGTCACCCGCGCAGCTGTACCGCGTTTCTAATCAGCGCGACAGGTAGTCCATGGGTGGGTTGTGTGCACGCACGGGAGGAAGTTCAACTAACACACACCAGCTATGTCGGCAACAAAATGGCAACATGTGTTATGCAAGCCATGGGCTGCGACGTGTCTGCCATCAACACAGTCCATTACAGTGCGACACTCAGCAGTACTTCCTCTGCCATAAACTGACCCGTACAGGCAACCACACCGCATACAAGCAGGTAAAAGGCACAAAGACGACCGCCGCCGAACTTGAGCAACTCTACGAAGGCCTCCGCCAGTCGAACCTCACCAACTTCGACGTCCTCCTGACGGGCTACGTCCCTAGTGCGGAAGCCGTTCGGGCAGTGGGGAAGATAGGACGGGATATCAAGTTCAATGCTGGCACGAAGCCGGGGAGCTTCTTCTGGGGTGAGTGCGGCGAGATGATCGAAGTGGATGTGCGGTGCTGATGGGACAGTGCTCGATCCTGTCATGGGCGATAATGGCAAGCTCTACATCCCTGAGGATGAAGTACCGGAGTACAAGAGCCTTCTCCGCGAGGCGGATCTTATTCTCCCAAATCAGTTTGAAGCTGAGTATGTTGCGCCCCTTGCTTGCGGTACCCAGCTGATCTTCCACAAGAACGCTCTCCGAAACCCCCATCCACGACCTCGACAGCCTGGCAGAAGCCATCCAGGTCCTCCACACGACGTACCGTGTTCCGCACGTCATCATCACCTCCCTGCGCCTCACGCGCGACAACAAAATCCCCCCAAGCCGGCCCGCTACTCAACCGCACATGCCCTCCGCCGAAACCCCCGACCCACTGGCATCCTCCACCTTGCCGCAGCACCGTCCAGACGCTCAGCATCCAGAGAGAAACGACGAAGTCGAAACCCTGACCATCATCGGCAGCACGGCAACCTCAGACTTCAAACCCCGACTATTCCGCATCGACACCCCCGCCCGCCCCCGCGTCCTGAACGGGACCGGCGCCCAGTTCGCGGCCCTGCCCCGCCCCCCCCCTCCCGCACCCCGGCCACACCCCCCCGCGAGGCCACCCCGCACCACCCCCGCCA
>SATY01001117.1:0-12308 GCA_004335155.1 Ascochyta viciae
TTCCTTTCATCGCCTTTGTTTCAAAAAAAAAAAAAAAAAAAAAAGAAAAAAAAAGAAAAAAAAACTTGTATTAATTTGATATGGGTTGAGAACTACTCTGTCTTGCTTACTACTACACGTGTATTAGTTTACAGTGGTACTTTAAATATTAAGTCTCTGTTAATGCGGTGCCTGGCACTGGAAAGAAATGATGAGTGGACTTGGAGTGAGAGAGTGCGTTTGATAGGGATAGATTGTTAAAGTGGTGTTGTGAAGGAGGTAGAGGGGTGTTCTTGTGCGTGGTTAGAGAAGAGGGGTGGAGATGGGGAGGCTTAGTTGAATTATTTTGTTTTGAGAATGATAGCAAGGAGGGCCGTTTGGTGCTATCGAGTGTTTGTGTTAGGGTGGGTGTGATGGTTGGGAAAGCGTGGGAGTGTTTAATAGTAGCGGGACGGGAAGAAAGAATATTTACAATCCAACACCGCGATACTCGCTCCCACCACTACCCCACAAAGGGAGAGAAAAAGGAGAACAAAAAAAAATCAGTCCATTATATCCTCCTCCCACTACCAATGTGCACCGGCACCCCAGGATGCATATTCATTAAATACTGCGGCCCCGGCATCGTCCCGCCACCAAAAACCCCCTTCCCTACCCCCCTCCCACCCGCACTCCCACCACCAACACCACCACCATCCCTCCGACTCTCCTCCAAAAACCCCTTCAGACTCGTCGCACTGGCCCTCTCCTCCTTGCCGAGGAGCCCCACCTCCGAGCCCGACAGTTCAGCCAGCGGCAATCGCGTCCCCGCTCGCTTGTACGCAGACCCCCTGCGGCGGACGATCGAGGTCAGGATGGCGAGGAAGATGATCAGAAGGAGAGAGAGCGCAGTGTATAGGAGTACGAGGGTGCGTGATTGTGTGGAGAGTTGGAGGCCTAGGCCGCCCGAGATGAGGAGGAGGGTTAGTGTTAGAGTGGCCAGTGGGGCGTGGAGGCGTGGGATGAAGGTGTGGAGGGTGGAAAGTCGTCGGACGGGGAGGAGGGTGAGGAGGAGGAGGGGCGCTAGGGAGGCGAGGGCGAGGATTTGGTGGGGGGTGTTGAAGGATTTGGACTGTGAGGGTGTTTGTTAGTGGATAGTGTGACGGAGTGGGGATGGAGAGGCTTACGCGGTTGTACTGATTTGATGTGCTGATTCCCAGGCCGTAGACGATACCCAGGCATAGCACTAAAGCGATCGAGAATCCGATGTGGATGCGTATGTTCTTCAGAAACCCGGCTACGAGCACATTTAGAGGCCATGCCACAAACAGCACCAAGCATCCCAGAATCGCATGCGCAAGGTTCTTCTGGTCGATATCTCTCGTCATATCGCTCTGTTCCTGAACACCAGAACTCGCATTGCTCTTCAACGGGACGCCCCCTGTGCCAGTGGCGGCGGTCATATCCATGGTGAAGTGTCCATACCGAACATGTCTCTGCAAATCAGCAGAAGGCGACGACGACTGCAGTGCATGGGCATCTCCAAAAGCGTAAATCATAGGCTGATTCGACGAAGTTGCATCCAGGAACCCGTTAGGCCAGACGCGGCAGTCCGAGCAGCGGCCATGCAAGATCATCATATCTTCGTCGACCCGCGTGCCGTCGAGGACTTCGATCTCTAGTTTCTCTGTGAAGACAGGCTCGCCGGCTTTCCGGCCAATGCGTGGTGATATCGTGACATCTGATGAGGTTAGTCTCGTCATTCTGTTCCTTCGCATCTAAGAGGTGAAAACATACCATCACCATCCGCACTTGGATACAAGATCAGCATCAGACTATCCTCCATCTGCCGCCCAAACCCAACGCCAACCCACGAATACGCCGGACTGGCGAAGTAGAAGTAAACATCACTCGAATCATTCGCGATATTGACCGAAAACTGCGTCTCCGTCTCTTGCAAATAAAACGTCGCCGCAACAGGGACGACCATTTCCTCGCCCAGTTTCTGTGCAACCGTCATCCCCCAGAACCCACCGCCAACGACCAACGCAAGCGACGTGGACTTGAGCGCGAACATAGCCTTGCCGAAGCGTATGATACCCAACGTAGGAGAAAAAAGATCGAGGAAGAAAAAAGATAGGACGATCACCACCCCTCACGCGCCCGCAGCCCGTCCTACCTTATACCCCAGCGCAGCACAGCGCGGTGCGTCCGTCCCTGCGTCCACATCCAGCCACACAGCACTGCACCGCATTTGAGGGTTCAGGTTCACATGCAGTCTCGCGCCCCTCACCTCAGTGTGAAACCATGCGGCGGGGCCGCTCGCTAGGAACCGCCACAGCCAGGACCTACCTGCCACAGCTCCGGTTGGTGATTCATTCGAGAGCGTCATCTGGCTCGTGGATGGCGCGCGGTCGCGTAACGTGAAACCGCTTCTCCTGGACTGGAATGAATGAACGGATGGCTAAGCGCCCACCGCGTCGACTACATCAAGACAGTACCTAACTACAGGCTGTTGGAGGAATGTGCATATTAATAGAAAGAGGGGAGGAACGTGGATGGGACCGTTGTGTTGGGTGGGCATGTGACAGATGCAGGGAGTGTCAAGTTGGAGGAGGGACAGTCGTTCCTTACATATTCCTGCGCGGCGCTAGCTGCCTTGGGATGGAGACCGCATCAACGGGAGGTGCAACCTCTCACAAATAAACGGCTGTTGAGCGATCCGGGAACCTATGGTCTATTGGGCAACTGCTCGCTTGTGCATATGTCGCAATCTGTGGAAACGGTGAATTGGAGAAAAACGAACATTATGTACCTCCCTGCGCGCCACCCCCCTGTCGTGCCAAACAACCGAACCGTACAGCGTAGAAATGTCCACTAAAGGTGGATAAGAAGAAGAGAAGAAATCCACAAACGTTAGCCCGCTCTTGCTCGCTCCGGGTATGCTAGTCATGGTCGTCATAGTCATTAGTGCGTGCGAAGAAGTCGACGGTGGCCGTGTCGTCGTCGACCTCCATGTCTGATCGTCAACATCATCTTCTGGTATCATGTTGAGACTTTTGCACAAAGCCGCACTGAACGAGTCGTGGGGTGGTCCGAGGCTTTGGTCGATCTGCGTGATCCGCGCTGAGACACGAGCCCGCCTGTTCCAGCTGATCCAGAAACCGTTGCGGTGGCTTTCGAGTCTCAGTCGCAAAAGGTGGTGCAGTCGCAAGGATGCAAAGAGATCTAGTGTGACCGCATCGGCTAGCGGTATCTGCTACGACGGCTGTCAAATGATACCTCGTGCTCGTAGTAGCGGTCGTCGTAGGCTGAGCTCGGTCGGCGGATTTCCTCGCGCTCGAATTCGATCTCCCTTATGCGGGACTTGCGTTTACGGCGGATTTCATCAGAAATCTCGACCAGGTGCAGAACATCCTCCTATTTGGTTGTTAGCGAGCCATCATTGCGCGTATAACGACTTCACGTACGTAGCGCAGGTACTCCATGATGTAGAAGAAGTCGTCCGACTCTTCGCACCTGTAGCCCATGCCGTCGATGGCTTCGCGGAGCACCAGGTCCTTTGTGACTTCTGTCCACATGTCCTTCTTCTTGGATTTTACGGGGCCCTGATTAAGAATGTCAGTGACGTGTTCATCATCGGCGCTGATGAACTTTGAACGGCGGACGCCGTTATATCGCTGCCAGGTGACTTCCTGAGAGCCGCCTCCGATTCCGTCCAATTGAACTCGCTTCGTGCCGGGCGGAACGTCGATGATGGTCCAATCAGTGGTGGCACCCTTCCAAGCCTCGCCGGGGTAGGCACGCTCCAAAGCTTTGCGATTGTAGTAATCGGCTTCCATCTCGAACTCGGAATCGGTAGGGGCAGGGGCAGTATAACGACGTCTCGGAGGGCTGAAGGAGGGCGAGCGGGCTCTCACCTCAAAATCATGATTGCGGCTGCGGCTGCGATCAATCTCAATGTCAAGCTCCTCAAACTCGGTCGAGCGTCCACCTTTCCTGGTTCTGGACAAGTCAGCGCTGGCTGTGGAATACTGTTTGGAGCGCACTCACTCTCTGCGGTTGATTTCAATCTCGATGCGCTCGTTGCGTGGAGGCGAAGGGGGCGCCGGTGGTGGGGGAGGGGGCGTTGGCGAGCGGGCTCTCTCGACACCTACGTTCCCGTCAACATCACGTGCCTTGGTGATTCACTCATTTCAAACCTACCATGGTCAATGTGTCTGTGGTGTGTGATGATCTCCTGGATGATGGGAGGCCTGATCTCCGGCTCAGGCGCTGGTGGTGGCGGCGGTGGAGGAGGCAGAGGTTCAGGAGACGGCGAGCGTTCTTCCATGCGACGAATCACTATCTCGTCCTTGACGACTTCACGCTCGCGGGGGCCTCGTGACTGCTCGCGGGGTCGACGAACAACAAACTCCTCGCGTTCGCGAGCGACTAGCTCTCCACGTGAGCTTGGCGGTGGAAGAGATCGCTCTCGGTTTCGTATGACGAGCGAGTCTCGCTCTACGCTGCGGTCTCTGCCGTTGCGGCTGAACTCGCGGTGAGAGGCGCGGAGGTCGAAGTTGCCGTCTCGCTCCTGGAAGCGGATGGAGCCACGCTCTGCGGAGGCATCGCGGCCGTCGCTGCTGAACTCCTTGCGAGAGGCGCGGATGTCGATGTTGTCGCCGCGCCCTCGGAAGCGGACGTCGTCCCGCTCGAGGCTGACTTCACGGGGGCGGGGGTGGGCACCGTCGCCGCGGCGGAAGGGGATGTCGCGCTCGAAATGGGCCTCTCGCGGCGGGGGGCCTCTGGACTGCTCGCGGCGTCTGATGGTGACGTCGATTTCGTCCTTTTCGCGCTCGACGTCGCGGCGGCCGCGGCCTCCCGTGTCGCTGCGGCGCAGGGTGATGTCGTCGATTTCGCGCTCTCTCACAGTCGAGGGCGGCGGCGGGGGGCGGCTGCGGATGGAGATGTTGTCGTCGTCGAAGCCGCCGCGGTGGCTGCGGGGCGGCGGCGGGGCTCTGGAGAAGGAGTCGTCGTCGCGCTCTCGCCCACGGAGGACCATGGGCCCAGCCGTGGGGCGGTCGTCGCGGAAGAAGTCGGGGGCACTGCGGCGCGGGTCGCTGCCACGGCGCAGCTCAATATCGAGCTCCTCATAGTTGCGGTCGCTGCGGTTGCCGTTGCGGTAGAAGTCGCGCTCGCGCTCCTCGTACAGCTCGGCGGTCGGGTAGCGGCGCGACATGGCGCGGTGGGTGGTGGGTGAGGGGCAGCGCAGCGAGCAGGGCTGGTGGTGGGGGTGCGATGATCTGCCGCAACAACACAACGCGGGCGGAGGGGCGAGAGGGGAGGGCACGAGCAGGATGCAGGAGGGGGAGAAGAGGAATATCAGGGTTAAGAGATGAGACGACGGGACGACAAGAAGACGAAGCAACTAGACGAGACGAGACGAGACGAGACGAGACGACGGCAAGCAGGCTGAGCGTGGCCTGACGTTATGCAGCGAGTGCGCCTGGGTCCTGGGAGCCGTGACTGGCGAGCGGTGGGTCGTCTGTAGACTTCCAAGGTCTACGGCTCCGTTGGGCACCGTGGCACGCATGTCCCGCTTGACTGCAACTACCATGACGTAGGCACTAACTCGCGAATCAACATGGCACCTGAGCCTGCTCGTCCAATCGCGGGCGCGCCTGCACCACCGCATGCCCCTCTCACCTCGACCACCTGCACGAGCAGCAGGGCACACTGCAGCCTGTGCCAGCCACGGGGAGGTGAGCCAGAAGGGGATGCCTGCACCGTCTTGTGAAAGTTCTTGTGAAGAGTATTGTCAAGATACTTGACGAGATACTGGTGTCGAGGGACTTGCACATGCTTCTCCAGCCTGGCCTGCTCGGTGCAATTAGCGACTTTCGGTGCCATCTGCCATCTAGCTGCACCGCCATGTACCATCACCGCAAAGCTCCTCTTCATGCGAACTGCCCAAGAACCGCCCAAGCATGCCCGAGAATGCCTATACGCCCGAGAATGCCTATACGCGCGAGAATGCCTACATGCCCGAAAATGTCTACATGCCCAAAAATGTCTACATGCCCAAAAATGTCTACATGCCCAAAAATGCCTAACAACCGCCTGCTCAGGTACAGCACCAACCCAACCGTAGCCTGACAGACACCGCCCTGTTCCAACCCGTCAACATCTGCCTAACCACGGTAGCTCTTCCGTCGTTGGCGCATCCAAACCTTGTGCGCAACGTGCCCGCGGCAGGGCGACGCGACCCGGTACCGTGCCACTATTCTCCGCTGGACCCTTTGACGTTGGCACGGTGCCGTGGACACGTCTATTATCGACTGAACGCTCCTCGTGAATCTCGAGGCCTCGCAGCCAAGAAACTGCCCCGGTGGTTCCTTCTGCGCTCGTATGCACCATGACGTATGTGTGACTGGTTGCAAACCATCATCACGAACCACAAGTTGTCAACACCGCTCAACCAAGTGAACAATGCCATGGCGAAGTAACCAACAGCAAAACCGCTGGGAGTCATACTATAAGCGAGTGGCCAGACAAGGCAGCTGGTGGGTGTTGTGGCGATAACGGACGCGTCTAGGCTGTTTGGCCTGTTCTTTGTCGATGCAGCCTGGATGCAATGCAGGAGTAAGCATTTCCCTTGAATATACCAAGGATGTTCTGTTTACTCCTAAAACATTCGTATGTCCACTAAAGGCCGCATAGTTCAATACCGCGATAGATGGTTGGGAGCTGGGGTATCTAAACTTTTTGAATAGCGGTAGCTGGATCTTGAGACCTTTGCCGCTTACAGTTGACGATTCGCCTTCCGATGTGGACGAGGTGGTGTCCACGGCGGCGAGGAATTGATTAGGATGTGGTGCAAATACAGAGATGCCCTTGTCCACAGTGACGTCGAGAAGGAGGCATGGCGAGGTCTGAGTCTGTACGCTATGTCTTCAATCTTTGTCGTCACACGCGTAGCAATCCAGCTCGTTCGCGTCACAGCACTGGCTTCAATTACGTTCGCGTCACTCAGGTAGGCTTTGTTGATGCCAATCACGTGGGCAAGCGCTGACTTCAAGCTTCCTTTTGTCCCAAAGCACACCCAGTTCTTGTGGTAGAAGTCCATACAGCGAGGTGCAACGAGCTCTTCCAATGTCCATCTACGTGTGAAGTATCTTGCTTCGCCCAATCCCGCGTTTTCGCTGCCTATGACTGCGTCTGCTGTGACATCTGGCACTGAAGATACTTCAAAGTCTTCTAGATAGACGTAGCAGACACGTGCTGGTCGGTACCACCACCACTGGAACATGCTGTTGATGGCCTCGCTCAGTTCAGCCGAAGAAGTCTTGTCAATGCAGCATGTATCAACCCAAAGGTATGGCAGATGGTCGGCAAGCGCTTGTAGACACGAGGCATTAATTTTTTCAAAGCCAGGTGACATCTCAGTCTACCTGTGTCGGCTAGCAACACCAGCTATGGTGTCTCGGTATTGCTGCATGGTGACCTCTAAGCTGGTCCAGGTGTGAGACAGGATGGCGTATGGAGGAAGGTTGCATTCATCGTTGAAGCATTCGAGTTCCCGACTTTCGACATTAATCAGCCACATTGCGATGGAGCAGGTGTTGGAGACTCAGAGAATGGTGAGGATGGTGAAGGGCGGTTTATTGGGCAGGCATCAGTGAGGCAGTGCTGGCAGGCGAGCTCCAAAGCTGTGCTGTGTACTCCGCACTTTTGGCCCCCGAAGCTGCGCTATGCAGACGTTCTCAGCAGAGAGGCCTGCTGTCCGCCGGTTAGGAATACTTGCTGTCGCCCACATCGAGCTATGCCCTACCTTACGATTGCATTGTAGTTTGTTGTTCTTAGGGCACTCCAGGCTAAGCATTCACCCAACTCGCTTGCGGTGACGTTGACACCTCGGTAGGTCATGGAAACAACAGCGCTCGCCAGAGACAACACAAACATAACAGCAGCTGCGGCAACCAGATCTGGAATTGCGCGGAGATTGCCTAAATGCTGTCTGTCGAGCTGGACGCTCGCGGACGGCGCTATGAAACATTGCCGCGACACTTGGCTGGGTGTGAAGTCCGCACGTCCCGGTCCAGTGACAAGATGACGCGGCAACGACGAACCACCTGGGCGAGTCTCAGCGTTGCCTTCCTTTGTTCCCGAGCCTCATAACCACACCTCCAATCTCTCTCCCCTTCCAACTTTTCTTTCTTTTCTCACCCTACACACGCTTCACCATGTCTCCTAGCAAGCTGGGTCTTTTCGCAAGCCTGGCGCTGGCCGCCCGTGCCGTGCTCATCCCGCCTTCGATGGCGGCGGCTGAGCTCGGGGACGACAACGCACTGGAAAACCTCGGAATCAACCCGTTCAAGCGAACGCTTGCTGTCGAATGCCCTGGATGCGCTGTTGCCACTTTGAACGGCGAGGCTTTGGCTTGGGACAAGGGCGCAGGCAATGCATTCGTGAGTGACCCTACTCCACAACGGCACACTAGCCGCAGGTTACCGCTTGTGCGACGCGCGCATATCTGGACCTCACCACCGACGAGAAACACTTATCACGAGTGAACCCTGCTGACATTTCATTAGCTTCTTGACTTTGAAGTGGGTCCTCGTGAGGATGCACTCGAAATCGATGGCGTGCAGCTCTATCCTCCCACGTTTGCTATCGCCTCGCAGCCGTTCTATGTCACCCAGATCAACCCTAATTCGGAGGACGCTCTGCGCCTCCGCGTTACTGGATACACGTTCCACTTCAACACCGCTGAGACCATATCAGAGGCGGGCGTCGAGCTGCTCCCCATGACGTTCCAGATCACATCGATTGAATCCGTACCCATGGACCCGCCATCTGTTACAGTCAACTTGCTGAAAGACCCTACCGGCCGACTCATGATTGCCTCGTTCGACGCTAAGAAGGCCGTTGAAGCCACTCCAGTCGAGCAGGAGAAGGAGTGCAAGCAGTTGCCACTTCTGTGCAAGATGAGGGCTGCCATGGCCGACCGCCTCGAGAAGTTGAAGCACATGGGCAAGGGACGACCAGGCTGCCACAAGCGACCACACGGCATGCACCACCCCGACGGCCACCACAACCCTATGGCAGAGGAGACATTCGAGGGCAAGCCACCCCACAAGTTCCGCCCTGGCGCACACCCTCGTCCTCTCCACCACATGGAGCATAACGGTCACCACCACCACCACCACCACCACCATGGCCACCACCACCGCATGCACATGTTCCTCCGCCGCGCTTTCTTCACGATTCTCGTTCCCATTCTCATCGGCATCTTCGCTGGTACTCTTACCTACCTCATCGGTATGGCTCTTGGTTGCCTCATTGCAATCAGTATTGCCAAGTTCCGTGGTCAGAGCTACCAGCCGATTGCGCTTGAGGATGATGTTGAGGAGGCGAACGTCGAAGTCCACAGCGAGAAGCAGGAGTATGCTGAATTGCCCGCATACGAGGCTCCGCCTGTCTACCAGGACGCCCCAGAGAAGGAGGTGGTCGAGGAGACGAAGTAAACGTGACGGACTACATGATGTACGCCTTGGTAGTGTTGGCGATCGTTGGTCGAGGTACCTGTGGAGGATATTTGGATAACCGCGAAAATGATTTACACCCTGTTCTAGTTTCACGTAGGCGTTTCTGTTGGTCACGCGCAACATGAATTTCATTTGTACCCTACATCACATTATCTTGCATGACTTGCTGTAACCACATACGAATTGAGGGGATACTATGAGACTTGACGCGATGTACATCTCTAGCAGCGTTAATACATATGACTCACTCCCGCTTAGTCTCAGGCAACCATGTGTGTGTACCGTCGTCGCCACAGCGTAAACAAGCCGCTGAACAGACGTTTGCACTCTAGCGTAGTTGGTATGTCATCACATCTACGTCTCCCAGAATCCTCGTGAAGAAAAGTGCCCTGCACCACAGCTGAGCATACTTGAAAGTTTAACGAACAACTGGTGGCCGCGTAGAAGATGCAAGTCGTGAGTGCATGCAAAGTGAGAAGGTGAGAGGTACAGCGACGCGTCGCCTCGGTACGCGTCGAAGGTGTACAACCTCAAATTCATCGCTGCCAAGTCAAATAGAGGGCAATGATTTGAGAAGAGGGAGTGAGATGCATTTGTTAGACGTTATTAGTAAGGTGCAGCGCCCTGTTGGGGTTTGTTTGACGCGAAATGGTGGTGTTGGGGTCGGTCGTGGTCGCAGTTTCCGTTTGGTGTTCTTAGGTGGTCCGTGCGAGGGGTTCTTGATCTTTGGCGGGCGTCTCTCACCAAAGCGATGCTTGTTACAAAGTGTTGATTTTAAAAGCCTTTAATGTGCCCGCCCCTCAAAGAGGAGCGGCTCTAATTCGAGCGCCTGCTGTCGCACCCGAACCAGCTTAGCGCGTGATCTTGCTTGAGGCAGCCGCCTTCGCCGCCACGACTTAAATACACCGCTTGCCCGCGTTTCCAGCCTTTTCCTTTTCTTCTGCCACTCGCACGTATTCTTTCACCCCAATTACTGCTACTGTAACAACGCGCATCTGCGTTCTCGACCACACTTCATCCAACTTCCATCCAACTAACACTCTAGCAATATGACTGGACGTAAGTATACCTTCTTCCTCACTCTGTCGTCGCGTGTTGCATCGCTGTTGTTGTCGTTGTCGCCGCCGCTGCAGGATCGCGGGTGTCGCGCATGGTGGAGTTTAGCTTCAACGCGTCGACCCCACTTCAGCAACGCGCATCGCAACAACAACGGACTGCACTACATGTCGACATCACTGCGATACGTTTTACTCCTTCACGATACATCATGCTAATTCTCTTCATCAGGCGGCAAGGGCGGCAAGGGTCTCGGCAAGGGCGGAGCCAAGCGTCACCGCAAGATCTTGCGTGACAACATCCAGGGTATCACCAAGCCCGCTATCCGTCGTCTCGCGCGTCGTGGTGGTGTCAAGCGTATCTCAGCCAGTAAGTGCCTTTACATGCTCATCGCCTTCAAGCAACACTAACACCGTCGCAGTGATCTACGAAGAGACCCGTGGTGTCTTGAAGACCTTCCTTGAGAGCGTCATCCGCGATGCCGTCACCTACACTGAGCACGCCAAGCGCAAGACCGTCACCTCCCTCGACGTCGTCTACGCACTCAAGCGCCAGGGCCGTACCCTCTACGGTTTCGGTGGTTAAGCCTCTTTTCTTCTCGGCACGACGCGTGCTGCGCCTTCGACTTTACTAAGGCCATCGGCGATTCACACGGTCAGCACTTGTTCATGGGTACGATTTAGTCACGGCTATCGGTCTTCGGCGTTCTTTTGTGTATGGGTCTGGATGCTTCAATGATGAGACGTGCGTCTCTTGCTGGCTAGCTATAGTCAATGCAATACATGTTATACACTCCGCTTTTTGTGTGATGCTTCTTGTCATTAACCTTCAGTGTGCCTCACATGAGCGTCGACATTCGCACGCTATCGTTCTCGACTTGACTGCTTTTCCTTGGGACTGTCACCAATCCAACCCTCGACAGCTTCGATCACAGCGTTACTCTTCGCCGTCACCCCAAATAACCCTCCTTCCACCTTGACAGACTCCAGGCTCCACTTCTTAAGCTCATCATTCACGCTCTCCACGCCATCCTCAACTACCAAAACATCATACCCACGATCACTCGCCTCCCTCACCGTAGTACTCACACACGCATCAGCCGTAACTCCGCAAACAACCAAATTCTGCACTCCTTTCGCCTTCAGCACAGCTTCCAGCTCCGTATTCGCAAACGCGCCCCGCCCGGGCTTATCAATCACGACCTCCCCTTCTACCGGCGCAAGCTCACCCACAATATCATGTCCGACCTCACCACGCACCAGAAACCGCCCCATCGGTCCCTGCGAGCCAATCTGCGCACCGCTAACCGCAGAGCGGTGTCGTTCGCGCGACGACACAGTGGCGAGGTGTGGCTCATGGCCTTCGCGCGTGTGCAGGACTGGGAAGCCCGCTGCTCGGAAAGTGGTGAGGAGGCGAGCGATGATTGGGATGAGCGGGGTGAAGCGGAGGTTTGTGGTGGGGGAGAGCGTGGATAGGTAGCCGCTGGGGGCGAGGAAGTCGTGTTGCATGTCTATTATCAAAAGGGCGGTTGTGTGTGGTGAGAGGGTGGGAGTGTGTGGCCAGGCGTAGGGTGTGCTGGAGGGGATGCGGGAGGGGGGCATGATTTGGGGTGGATAGGGTGTTGGGATGAATAGTTGAGGTTGGGGTGACTGGAGGTGCGTGTTGATACTTTGGTAGCTGGCATAAGTAGTGTAGGTGGGTCCGGCATAATCTGAGTGTTCCGAAATGGCCCTATTGACTATATTACACCAAATCCTCCTTATC
>SATY01001118.1:0-12297 GCA_004335155.1 Ascochyta viciae
GTTGTTCTTTAGTGATTAAACAAGTGCTTAACAGGTAACTTTCTTATTATTAAGCAATTTAAGAGTGATTGAGGCTAGGAGGTTAGGTAATACTGTCTTGTTGATCCAATTCTAAATGTTAGTGAGCTTAGCCACCTTCCTTGTCTATCTGGCTGTTTTGATCTTGTATTTCTAGACTTCTTCTAGATGCTCCTTAACTAACAGTTTGTAGGTTTCTTTCATAGCTTTAAAAACTAAGTTAGTGACTTCCTTAGTTTGAACTAGTTTCTTTAGATAAGAAGGATAGACTAGCTCCTGCTTATCTATTAGATCCACGTCACCCGCATCTAGATTAATTTGATCCTAGATAGCCTTGTCTTGGGCGTGAAACTCTAGTTAAGTGTACTAGTTTAGCCAGTCTAATCTAGATTTGAGCAGGATTTGCCTAGTACTAATCTTTTCTTCAGTATCTATAGTGGTAGGTTTAGTAATAAGTAGCAAAGAGGTTTGGTATAAGTTCTTAATTGTATTAACAAAGTCCTTAGCTATACTAAGTATGCAGGGAGAATCTTCCTTTATAGTCTATAACGCTGGGCTCATAACTGTAATTGTTGAAAGACTTAAGAAATAAACAATTAATAATTAAGAAAGAGAGATCAAATTCTTCTATAGATCTATTAGTTTAACCTGATTGTTTATATATCCTTAATCTGACGCTAGTGACTTAGCGCATCCAGATTCGGATCACAAAATCAGTAATCCCGATTAGATAATTACTAATCTAAGCGGTATTTACCGCGACACCTTCTAATACACTTAAGTACTAGAGAACCCTATTATAAAAACCTACTAGGCTATAAGTACTATTTAGTTTAGTATCTATTACAAACTAATCTAATAGAGAATTAACTAAGAATCTATCTAGTTATAGTCTAACTTTAAAGTAGAAGAGAAGTAACTTATATAAGACTCTATTCTTACTAAGTATAAGAACTACACTAAGTTCTTGAACATTAAGTAGAGAGAAGGTAATATAGTTAACACCTTTTTAATACTACTAAATTGCTGTTAGGACTAGACTCTGCCTACCTAGCCATAACAACTAAAAGGTACGAATAATCACTTTGACAGTGATAATGTGGCCAGAACAGTACTTATTGCCAACTAGGTTAGAGGTGGTTGCTGCCACATGCCTTAGCCCTGGCTTTGCCACTTCACTCGTTGACAATTGCTAGAAGTTACTACTACTATATAGCTTCTTTAAGTTTAATAATAGTACTAAGAACTATAACTTCAAGATTACCTTTATATAGTTTAAAACCCTACCTTGTCTCTAATAGGAAATTTAGCGTAACAGCAGCCTAGATAATCCCTAGTAATAGTATAAGTTTAAATAAGCTCTTTGTAATATAGAAATAGCAGCTTACTCTATAGTTACTTATAAGAGTAATAACACTAACTATAGTAAGAAGCACGCTATATCCTCTAATTAGAATAGGAATAAGAGGCATACTAGCTGTAGAGGCATACGTTTTCATAGCTAGAGCAATAGCAATCTAGTAGCTACCTAGTCTAATAACAGCAATAATAGCTAGAATTAAAACAAAGACTAAAGTAACTAAAAAAGCTACTAGAAAACTTTAGTAGCTATAATTCCTACTACAAGAGAATTAACAACAGAAATTCCTAGTTAATAAGAGAGTTAGAGAAAGGAAAGCCCTAGTTACTAACTTATTCTAACTACAACTAGAGCCTAAAACTAAAAAGAAATAAACTTGTATTACAGTTACTATATCCTTCTAAAACTTTAATAGGTTTCTAACACTACTCTAAGCCCTCTACAACTTAGAAATAGAGCTAAACCTTATTAGTTACTAGTTAGTAAGTAGTAGATAACCTCTGCATAGAATATAAATTATTCTACTAAAGGCTAGTAGCTATATTCCTTAATAGCAATTACCTAGATATCTAGCAACCTTATAATCTAACTATTAATTGCTTAGATAGTAATAGTATAGTTAAATTTCCAAGTCTATAAGTGTTTTAGTTAGCTGCCTTTAAGAAGTATAACCTAGTACTAGGCTACTTATAGCTAGTATCTATAGATCTATACATCTACTTCTCTAAAGACATATATAAGTAGTTCTCTAATAATATAAAGAGAGTATATATTACTACTATATAGAACCTATTCTACTCTATAGAACTAGAAGACAACGTATACTTTATACACCTAGGTAACCTAGTCTACTAAGTTCTAGAGGAGGCAATTAACACTATATTAGAAAGTAATCAAGAAGGCAGTAGACTACTACTAGCCTATAGGCTAAGTAGAGAAGCTGTCTTTAATATAAAATACTTTTATAATCAGACACTTCTCTAGCTCTAGAATAAAATACTTAAATTCATAGACTACTTTTAGCATTATATTACGTGGTATCGGGACCTATTATAGCTCCCTAAAGCTACAAGAAAGTGCATAGTAGTAAGTATTATCTAAAAGCTCTCTTAATGCTCTAGAATGCTACCTATAGGCATAGCCTAAGTCTTCTTAGATAGTAATAAAGACTATCCTTTAGTCAACTTTACAAATAACAAACTAGATTTAGAGAAGCTTAAGTATATTTCTTTAAAGCTACACTATAAGTAGTTTATGTTTAGTAAACACTAATCTAGTGTATTAGTACTATATTAGGACTATAATTACTCTATTAACATTAAGCTAGAGAGTAAGATACTAGACATGTCTATTTATAACCTCTTTAAGAAGGAGCTAGAAACACTATAGGCCTACCTTAATATAGTAAAAAAGAAAGGTTAGATACACCTAAGTAAGTCTCTTGCTAAGGTACCTATTCTATTTGTGCTAAAAGCTAATAGTATACTGCAACTCTGCGTAAATTATAAGGGCCTTAACAAGGGTTATATTAAGAACTAGTATCCTATTTCTCTTGTAAATAAGATGCTAGATAGGCTATTAAAAGCTGCTTATTTCTCTGAGCTAGATCTATATAACGCCTATTATAGGCTCTAGATTAAGAAAGGCAATGTTGAGGTCACACTTTAGACAAAGTCCGTAAGTAATCGTTTAATTAGGTCTTAGAGATGAATACGAGAGTAGGGAACTAGGAGAGGTAGTAAGTAGTATGCATCTAGGACCTTAGCTACTTAGGTTGCTAGGAAGAGTATAGAGTAGACTATCTGTTTTATAAGCAGGGTTAAGATATTCTAATAACAAAGTTAATTAACAAGGTTAAACACAAACTATAAAGGTTGTATTCCTATAATCTATATACTAAGGAGATATAATGCTTATTAACAAGCAGCTAGAGTAAGTTAAATAAAATACATAAGAGTGCTTATAGACAAGCATATTATACTATGCTTGTTAATAAGCAGTTACGTATGTTATGCTTATTAATAAGCAGTTATGTAACAACCCTAGGTGTTCTATCTTTATCTACTTATTGTTCCTTTAGAGAGGAGTTAGGGGTTTAGTTAGATAATACTTATTGCTATGCTGCTTTCTTTGCACAGGATTGTAACACTATCCCCTCTTTCTCTTTAGTTTGTTCTTAAACTATGTAATTATACTTTAGAGATTTATATAATCTATAATCTCTGCATCTAGTAACCTATAAGTTAAGATGTCCTTATACACTTACAATATATATCTTGTATTAAAAATCTATTAAGCTAATACACCTGCTAAAGTTCTCTGCAACTATTGTTTCTTTAGTAGTTATAAGTGCTATATTATGCTAGATAGTCTAAAAGGTCTAAAGTGTGCTAAATGCATAAAGACTAGCAAGCTATGTATAAACATGTCTTAGTTGTTGTTAGATAAGACTTGCAAGGAGTATAAGAAGAAGGTAAAAGAAGACAAGTTGCTTCTTGCAACTATTATTGCGCAATTATTGCGTAATAAGAAAATTCTAAAATAGGCAAATAAACGTGCACAGCAAAAGGCGCTATGTTTAGTAAATATAATAGTTAAGGCAAGCGAGTTAAACCTAGCTAAGGAAGTTGATCCTAACTGTCCTGCGGCGTTTATTAGTATATATGCTTTACTAGCTACCTAGGATGCCTTTAGCTTATTTAAAGAGTCTGTAGCAAACTATAGTACTTACATACTAATTAGTAGCAACTCTTAAGATGTGTAGATAGCTCCTATATGTTTTCTTAGTCTAAGTATTCTAACTATTTAACTAGATATCTTTATTAGTTGCTATTTCCTTTATGTGTTACAATTTTTTTAACTTTCTATTTATCTTTGCTGTTGGCCTAATAATGGGAGTTCTGCTAGATAGGCGTTCTAGGGTTAGCTAGTTCTAATAGGAATATGTAGAACACTAGATAGATCTTTATATCTTTTCGTAGATTAAGTCTGTAGTTAACTAGGCTTATCTGTTTAGAAATAAAAAAAGGTCTAACTTTAACATAGTCTAGTTTTTTTGTTAGTCTTTGCATTTAAAGGTTTTTTGTAAGGAGATAGACTTTATCCCCCTCTTTTAGCTAAGGTGCTAGTTTTTGTTTTTAATTAATATAAGAGATTGCCTATTCTTAAGCTTTGCTAATGTTTTCTAGCGTTTTCTTGTGTACTTCCTTTAGTTTCTAAACTAAGGAGATTGCTAATTCTGTTTGTACTTGCGTGTTTAGTGCTCTAGTAAAGAGATTTAGGTGTCTCCTATAATTTAAGAAGAACAGCGTTACGCCTATTACTTCTAATAACTTGTTATTGTATGCAATTTGTGCTATAGATAACAGCAAAACCTAGTTGTCTTGCTGCTAGTTGCTTTATATTTGTAGGAATGTTTCTATAGTTTAATTTATTTGTTTAGTTTATCTATCTGTTTGCAGATAGTAGGCTGTAGATAGCTTCTTCTTAGTACTAATAGCTGCTAACAGCGTAGTCTAATAGTTTAACGTAAAGAGCTTGTCTCTATTGCTAATAATTCATTTAGGAATGCTGTAATGCCTAACAACTTAGTCTAGAAATACTTAAGCAAGCTGCTCTGTAGTATAACTGTGTTAGAAGGGTATTATTTCTACAGCTTTTGTAAATCTATTAACTACAACAAAGATTAAGTTGTAGCTATATCCTGTAATAGGGTTCTTAGAGATAGGTAACTGTGTAATAAAATCTCTTATAATACTTATCTAAGGGGCTGTTAGTAGCTCTATTGCCTAGGCTTCTCTGTACTTAGTATAAGTGCTATGCTTATTTTTCCAGCAATCTACACAACCCTTAATATACTTAGTAATCTTGTCTTTTATATTTAGGAACTTATAGTGTCTCTTAATAAGTTCTATTATTCTTATAATACTAGAGTGTCTGTAAAGTAGGTTATTATAGTAACTAGCTATGATTTCTTTCTATAATTCTTCTAGTACTTCTAACAAGATATGTTGTTCTACTTAAACCTGTATTATGTTGTTAAGCTGCTGTAAGAGTCCTAATAATCTATTCTTGTTTACTCTAAGTATAGCGTGTTTGTTAATTGTCTTAGTTTTTACAAGGTTGTGTTGTTAACTAAGTGTATTAGCTCTACTATTATCTTTTCCTAGCATGTACAGGATCTTAAACTTATATTATCCTAGGAGTTTAGCCTACTAAACCTGTTTCTAATTAAGTACCTTAGTTGTAGTAAACTGTACTAGATTCTTGTAATCTATATAGATAGTAAGGTCTAAGCAACTTTCTACATAAACTTGCTAATATTCTAAAGCTAATACAATTGCTAAGAGTTCTTTGTTATGCACATTGTAGCGTTTTTTAGGTCTTATAAACTTGCGTAAGTAGTAGGCAATTAGGTGCTATAAGCTATCTTGTTCCTAAGTTACACATGCTCCTAATGCTAAATCTAAGGCATTAGTTTCTAGTAAAAGCAGTTTTCTGCTCTTAAATGTAATTATTGTAGGTAGCTCTACGCATGCTTGCTTAAGCAATTAGAATGCGTCTTTCTATGCTTATTTTTACTTAAATAGTACGTCTTTCTGCGTAAGCTTAGTAAGCAGTAAGGCCCTAAGAGAGTAATCCTTAATAAAGTAATAGTTAAAGTTAACAAACCTAAGGAACTCTTAAATATTCTTGATAGTTTTAGGTGTTAGCTAATTCTTTACTACCTATATCTTTGTTTTGCTTATCTTAACTCTGTACCTTTCTACAATATAGCTAAGGAACTCTACTTTATCCTTGTGCTATTCGCACTTCTCTAGCTTTAGCCTAAGGTCTGCTTTTGCTAAGCATTCTAACACTTATTATATATAGATCTTGTGTTCTTCTAGTATCTTGCTGTATACTAGGATGTTATTAAGGTAGGCTACTATAGTAATATCTAGGTGTGCTTATAGCACATTGTTAATAAGAGCCTAGCAGACTGCTAGTGCGTTAGTTAGCCTAAATAGCATAACTATATACTTAAAGTGTCTATAATAGGTTCTAAGCACTATTTTTTATTTTTTATCTTTCTTTATATGTATTAGGTTGTACGCTTTGCGCAGGTTAAGTGCAGTAAAGAACTTTGCTCCTAATAACTAGTCTTATAGTTCTGTTATATTAGGTAGTAGATACTAATTTTTAATAGTAATGTTGTTAAGCTTTTAGTAATTAATACAAAGTTGTAGTTTGCTGTCTTTCTTTAGTATAAATAGAATAGGAAATCCTGCTAGGGATTTAAATTTCTTAATAAATCCTTTTATAAGGTTCTCCTTAATGTAGTTCCTTAGTATCTTAAGTTCTTTCTTAGATAACTAGTATATAGGCCTAAAGGGTAGTTCTTTCTCTTCTTAGAGCTTAATCTTGTAATCCTAAGGTTAGTGCTTAGGTAGCGCTTTTGCAGATAGCTCTTCTTTAAACATCTAGGCGTACTAATAGTACACATCTAGTATAGCGGAAGTTGCACTATCTTTCTCCTTAATTATTATAGAGGGGCTTCCTAGGTCTACACAATTAACTACTTAATCTTAGCATATCTAATAGTTTAAAGAGATGTTGTTAATCTCCTTCTTATCTACCAACTCTAGCGTAGGTTATATAGGTTAGTGTACAGTTATGCTATATCTACACCCTTTCAACAAAACCTATTAATTCTTCTAATTAATCTGTAGGTTGTGCTTTTGTAACTATAGTAACCTTAATATAACATTGTAAGTAGCTATACTTAAAACGTCTAGCAATATTAACTTTTAGTGTCTTTATATCTAGAGGGGTTAGTACTTAACTTTATATGTTATAACTGCTTCTTCTAGCATTAGTTCTCTATTAGCTACTTAGAGCTAATACAAGTGTTCTTTACATAAGGAGTGTAGTCTAGCTAGCTATACTCTATATAAGGAAATGTAGTTCCCTTATGCTTCTAAGTCTAAGAGTGTTAATAGCTTCTTCCTATTTAACACAATAGAGAGCTTAATAAGGTTATAGGTCCTAATAGAGTAGATAGTAAGACTCTAGATATTCTTATTTATTCCTCTAAAAAAGACTTGTTGTCTGTTCTAAACTCTTTAAATTCTTTTAGATTTCAGAGTTTTATGCATCTAGGGTTAAGGCATAACTACTAGTAGTTGTTAAAGTAGTTGCTATTAACTAATAGCTGCATGCGCGTTGCTGTAGTTAAGTTACTATCTTTAGAATACATATTGTAATTGTGTTTATTAATTAAGTAGATGTTATAAAAGCTGTTAGTACACTTATACTATTGTACATAATAGCAGTTGCAGGGCAATAGAAAGTATTATACTCTTAACTTATCTTTGTAGTATATTGCGCACCTATTATCTCTATATACAGTCTATAAAAGGTTTACATATTTTAGGTTCTAGGAATCTAAAGTGTACTATGTGCGAGGGTTAATAGCAGCTAAAGGTAGCTAGCTTGTTATGTAGTTCTATGTACGTTATAATTCCTAATTATACTAGTTTTCTTCCTCTAGTTTATTATTGATTTTGTTAATAAGGCGCTAGCAGTCTGTAAGGTCTTTCTTAAGTCTTCTAATAATTGTGTTAAGGCTACGTCTTGGCCTTACGTACTTAAAAAGTAGCGTTAGCTAGTGTACAAGAGATTAACACATATTATAATATGTCCTGTTATTATTATTACGCTTTTATTATTATTAAGTGCAGTATTGTCTTTTGTAGTAATATAGTTGTGCTAATTTAGATCTAATCTAAGTTAGAGTCCTTCTTATTATATCTAAAAGGTTGTTTATCTTGTTTTAATACTCTTATAATTCTTTATAAGGTGTTGCTGCGTGCTTAGGAGGTTCAATATACTTTATATTATCCTTAGGACTAAACTCTAGGTCTTCTATAAGTTGATCTACTTCTTTAGTAGCTACTTTCTATTTATTACTAGCATCTGTGTCTTTGTAACTACAGGATAGTACGTTAACTAGCTAGAGAACCTTGTTCTTTATACAGTAGTCCCTAGCAAAGTAGCCTATCTTGCTATAGTTATAACAGGTTTTATTGTTCCTATTACCTAAGTTGTTGCTTTCCTTGCTCTTTTCGTTCTAGCGTCCTAGTAGGCTAGGTCTTATTAAGGTTTAAGAGGTCTATAGCTTTAGGTCTATAGTATCTGCTTTGTGTATTACTATAGATACGTCTGCTACTATTAGATGAGTAGTTGTTATAGTTGCCTTAATTTCCTTAGTTTAGGTTATTGCGCCACTAGTTGCGTAGAGGCAGGTAATTGTTAACCTTAGTTACAACATGTGCTCTAGGGTTATCCCTTAATTCTATCTAAAGCTTATATAGCTTAACGTTAATGCTAATTACTTTATTAACTAGTTTATCTAAGGTATTAGTGCTAGCGCTAGTGCGCATTAGTTCCTCTTTAACTTTAGGCTTAAGACCTTATTTAAACATAGTTATTAACGTAGTATTGTCCTATTCTATGTTGGTAGTAAGTTACTAAAGCTTAGCAGCATAGTTAGCTGCAGACTAATTTTGCTTAATACATTAGATGTTGCAATATATAATAGCTAGTTTGTTTAAGACTCTAAAAATTAGTTTTACTATCTTCTTAAACTTATTAAAGTTGTTAAACTAGGCTAAGATTTTCTAAGGACACTTATCTAACATAGCCTTCTAAAGGAAAGGCTTAATCTATCTAAAAGCGTTGCTACGCATGTAGCTTATAGCTAGTATAACACATTTGTTGTCTAGGATCTTACTTCTTTAAAACTTAAAGAACAACTTAAACTAGAGGAGCTAGTTATTAAGCTTACTTTGTTTGCTCTTGTAGGTGTTAGACTTAGCAACATTTATAGTGCTGTTTGTAGCAGGAGCATCTATGTTAACATTGCTTAGGAAGAGCTGCTAGGAGTAGCATAGGTTCTTAAAGTACTTATCTTAGAAGTGTTTAAAATGTTAAGGTTACACTTTAGACAAAGTCTGTAAGTAATTATTTAATTAGGTCTTAGGGATAAATACAAGAGCAGGGAACTAGAAGGAGTAGTAAGTAGTATGCGTTTAGGACCTTAGCTACTTAGGTTGCTAGGAAGAGTATAGAGTAGACTATCTGTTTTACAAGCAAGATTAAGATATTCTAATAACAAAGTTAATTAACAAGGTTAAACATAAACTATAAGGGTTTTGTTCCTATAACCTATATACTAAGGAAATTTAATGCTTATTAATAAGCAACTAGAGTTAGTCTAATAAATACATAAGAGTGCTTATAGACAAGCATATTATACTATGCTTGTTAATAAGCAGTTACGTGTGTTATACTTGTTAACAAGCAGTTATATAACAACCCTAGGTGTTCTGTCTTTCTCTACTTGTAGTTCCTTTAGAGAGGAGTTAGGGGTTTAGTTAGACAATACTTATTGCTGTGCCGCTTTCTCTGCACAGGATCGTAACAGGCAACAAGTAGAAGACAACTTTTTAGACTAGGTATAGTTATTTCAAGTACCTAGTTATGCCTTTTAAATTAGCAAACGCTCTAGCTACGTTCTAATCCTACATCTAGTAAGCCCTAGGGGGTTTTATAGACTATACCTGTGTAGTGTATCTAGATAATATCCTTATATACTTAGAGCACAAGGAGGATCATTAAGCCTATGTTAAAGAGATTCTTAATTAACTTGTTAAATAGGGGTTGTTCTGAAAGGCAAGCAACTGCTTGTTTAAGACAAAATTAGTTAAGTTCTTAGGCTTTATTGTCACACCTAGTAGAGTAGTTATAGACCCTGTCTACGTGCAAACAATCTAAGAGTAGCTAGAACCTAAGAGATATAAAGATATCTAAGTGTTTCTTAGCTTTGCTAACTTCTATTAAAGGTTTATTTTTAACTACTCTAGGATTATAGTAAGGAGCTAACCTCTAAGGGAATTTGCTAGTAAAATACAAGATAGATTTAATAGAGAATAACCTCTAGGGCAGAGGTTGCGGAGTTTTTTATAACTCTGTTTTAGACATTTTAGCTCTGTGACAGGGCTCTAGTCTATGCTAAGAGTACAAACTAGAGTACTGCTAAGGCAGTGTACACTAAGGAACTAGCACCTAGGCCTAGCCTATTATAGTACCCCCCTACTTATTCCTTGTTTATTAGCGCGCGTCTTGGTTAAAACAACTCTATTACTTACTCTCTACTTTCCTTATTCTCTGTTGCACTACCTTCTAAGCCTGCGTACCTTTCTTTTAAGACTTCACTACTATCTAATTGTTTAACTGCCCTACCTTGCTTAATTTTAATAATAGTGACTTCTAAATTGCTCTCTACCTTGCGTTCCCCTACTAAGAAGGCGCAAGGCAAGTAGGTAAGTTGCCTCCTCTCCTTCTAGTCTACTTACTTACTAACCTTCTTATTTTACTTAGGTCTGTAGCGCTGCTCCTGCAGATCCCGCTCCTCCTAACACTTATTTAGCTAAGAAGGCAAAGCTTACAATAGAGGATATTGTCCTTAAGAACAATAAGATTAAGGAAGCCTTTAATAATGCTCCTGTTAACGCCTAGGCTAAGAGTTAGAGTAAGTAGTCTCTGTGTACTTAATGCGCTAGCAGCTATAAAGATCTTAAGATCTGCGTTAACTGCATGTTAGCTAGCTAGATCTGCACCTTTACTGCTAGTAGCTGTTCTACTAGCTGCGCTAACTATATTCTTAGCTACACTTGCTGTTACAAGGTAAGTTCTCTAGTTCTTATTACTTAGTGTTCTCTACTCTAGCTAATTATTTCCTAGGCCCTGCGTAAGACCTAGAAGACTCTAAATAAGTACTGCATCTTCTTACAGTTCTCTAAGGGCAACTCTACAAAGCTCTTAAGTGTTATTAAGCTTGTCTAGGCAGACCTTAAGAAGTGTAAGGACCTTCTGTGTTATACTAACCTTGTATCCTAGCTAAACACTTACTTGTCTACTACTAGGTACAAGACTAAGTAGTCTAAGTACAAGACTAAGGTTAACAAGGTTAAAGCTTATCCTTCTTCTGCTATAGTCTTCACAGAGCGCACTACTATTACTACTAAGAAGGCAGTAGTCTAGGCTAAGACTCTAGTAAGTTTTTTTCTCTCTTTTCTTACCTGTTTTTAGGGGTCTTTGCTAATTCTATGCTTAATATAGCTTGCTATTAACTTAACACTGCTTACGCACTTTATTTACTTTAAGGCTAACCTCTACGCACATCTTAAGATTCTCCTTACTACTAGACACAACGACTTTGCTTAAGTGCTTATTAAGAACATTGCTAACGCTGCTGCAGGTAATAAGGACAACAATAGTAGCAGAGGTTCTGCTAAAGGTAGTGCTTAGGGCTTTTCTTGTCTATAGCGTTTAGGATTTCTAGCTAGATAATACCTAGCCTTACAGCTTCTTTTCCTTTGTAACAATATAGCACCTATCTAGTGCAGCCTATCTCTTAGGATAGGCTAATGTAGTAAGCAATCTTTCTAACAACTAGTGTCCCTTCTCTTTGCTTATGCATGTCTCCCCTCCTGCTCTTCTTCTACTTCTCCTCTTTAGGAGTAAGAGAGTTAGTTATTCCCCTCTAGAGATTCTAACTAGAATCCTAGAGGCAAGTTCCTATCCTTATCTCTTTTGTCTCTTGTTGTAGACAACTATCTGTCTAAGGCCTCTAGGTCTTTGTAGACGTCCTCTCTTTCCTATATTTTGCTAGCATAGCCTTCTTATTGTACTAGGTATTTGCGTCTCTTGTTCCCTCTTCTAGACTGTTGTTCTCTACAGATAGAGTTAACTTTCTATTCTTTAGAGGACGTACCATTATTGTTAGTAATAATTAGGGGGCTAGGCTAGGGGTTGTTATTTAATTGTCTATAGAGAGGGTTCTGTAGGCACAACTTAAGCTAGTTAACATAGAA
>SATY01001119.1:0-12296 GCA_004335155.1 Ascochyta viciae
CTAGACTAAGCTTGTTAGTAGTCTATCTGTTCTTAGAGACTCTAATAACCTAATTATAGGGCAGATTGTCCTCTTTGTACTAGGCAGAGAGGTAGTTGCGGCCTTTAAAGATAATAAAGGGTAGAATAGCCTACTCTATGCTATTAATGCCTTGTATAACTATTGTCTACTTGCGGTTGCCCTGCTGCACTGCCTTTAGCTGTCCTTAACGCTCTAAGCCTGTGACAACTGCTTCTGTTAATATCTAGCCTATTATAAAGCCTGTCTTATTAAAATTATATATGTTATTGTCCTAGATGCTATACTTAGGTTTGACATTTGCTACAAGCCTAAACTAGCCTCTAATAATCTCTAGATTCTTACAGAGGGCTCTCTTGTAGTTATACTTACAATTAAACCTTACTTTAAGGTTAGGGCAGCGCTTAACAAACATGTTAGGCTAGTTTATACTAACATGGCCTATATTGCGCTTAGCATGCAAAGAATTAGCTATATTAGCTATAGCAGCTAGCTAAGGAGCAAATCCTTGTGCATCTAGCTTAAGGATGTACTTAGCAATTACGTCCTTCTTAGTCTAGTCTATAATCTGTTAAACTAGCGTATAATTAGCTTGTGTAGGTTGTCCTGTGTATTAAGCGTGTAGTGTGCTGTAAGGCGCGTTATATATAGCTGCAGCGCGTTGCAGAGTAAGCGTTGCGTCTTGTTTAATTGCCTAGAGCGTAAGCTGTATTGCAGCTTCTCTTAAGGGCGTAGATTAATGTTGTTGTTAAGGCATTGCGTAGTAAGGTAGAGGTTTAGTATAGTCTTAGCAGAGTGATCCGCTCACCTGTTTAATCTGCTTACCTGTAGAGTACGTTATGTTATAAATAACTAAAGTATTTAGATATCTATAAGTTGCGTCTTACGCTTCTTTTTTAATAGGAGTCTATGTGTGCTCTAGCTACGCTTAGAACTTGTAGGGAGAGTAGAGGACTTAGACTAGATATTGTTGTTAGAGATAGTTAACAATAAGATAATAAACAACTTACTACTATCTTAATATCCAATTACACATAGTTGTTTATCTTCTATTTAAGTTTGCTTAGAGCGCTTTAAAGGGTGCTGTTATCCTGCACTTAAGTCTAACTACAGTCCTCTTTTAAAATTAAATAGCCTATACAATGTGTCTTTGTAGAATAGTTTATAGATAGCATCGCTTGTAATAGATGTTCTTTAAGAAACTTAAATTGCATCTAGTTCACATTAATGTCTATGTAGCTAATTAAAGAACTTAAGTCTCTAGTAATTTCTAAAATGCTCTAAACGCTAATGTCGCATAAAGCTTTAGAACTAATGTTATACATAGTGACAATTATGTGCTAGTTTTAGAAATAACTATTAAATAAAACATGGCGCTGAGCTAGACTCTAAGTCTAAAAGAAATCTCTTAGTAGGCTAGTTATCTTGCATTCCGTTTTGTTAACAAGGTCTAAGTTCAGATAAATCTAAGTTGTGAGTCTACTTGTAAACTTCTAAATCATCTTTCTCTTCTAGTAAGGGGGCGCTTTTGTGTTCTTTAAAAGGGCATGCTTTTTAGCGACTTTGTACACTTTATACAATTCCTATTTGTAATAGGCTTTGTTAAGGATTACTTGCTACAAACGCCTATAAATTACATGTAGTATAAGATCCTTGCAAAGGCAATAAAATTTGCTACATGTAAGATTAAAGCCTTGCATAAAGTTCTCTTTTGTAAAATAAACTTTCCTACAGGGCTTATTATTAGACAGTTAGTTCTTAAAGAATTCTATATTAGGAAGAGGATATCTAGCGCAAGGCTTGTAGTAAGATAGATTTTAGATATTGTCTGTACTAATGCAATTAATTTGTGCTATATTCTAAAAGAGCCTACTTCTCTTCTTTCTGTTTCTAGATGTATAGGTTGTTGCAGTAGAGAAGCGTAACAAGCTAGCGCTAGACAATATAAAAGTTAAGAACTGTAAGATTAAAGCCTTTGCAGAACTTCTCCTTATTGTATAAAGAGAGTGTAACTTTCTTACCACTTAGGCTCTTCTAAAAAGGATTATTAAGGCAATAATAAGCAGGATAGCTAGCGCGCAGCACTATCAGGCAGAAGTTATTAGTCTTCTCCCTTTAGTTTTTAAGTAGGACGCGGAAGAGGCGCTTAGACAGGTTGTTAATAAGCTTTCTTAGCTTCTCTTGTACTTCTATTAAGGGTGCTGTAGTATAAGGTTAGTAACTGTTAAGCATACTAGCATAGTCGCATTTTAGGTATACACTTACTTAATAATGTTAAGACTACTATTCTTCTCTTAGGATGCTGCTAAATATAGCGCTGCAAGACACAGTTAGTTATATCTAGGTATATTAGTGTCTTTAGACAATAGGGGTATAGCTTACTTATTAGAGCTTAATGCGCTTAAGGCTAGCAAGACTAGAGGGTTAAGTAGATTCTTGTAATTCTTGTTAGGACAATAGTAGGCAGACAGTAAGCAGTAGATAAGGTTGTACAATATTAAAAGAAGTAGAGAGCACAACAAGCGCAAAGACTATAGAGAGCATAATAAGCGCAAAGACTAAGCAGATAGCAAGACAAAGGACGCTAGAAGAGTTAGACAAAGTAGAAGAGTTAGACAAAGTAGAGGAGCTAGACAAAGTAGATAAGCTAGATAAGGTAGAAGCGCAGACTTAGGCTGTAGTACACTAAAATTAGGCAAACTATTTGCGTTAAACAAGCTTGATTTTGCTGTAGATTTAGTGACGTTTACTACTAGCAGGATAGCTTAGCAAGCCACACGTCTAGTCCGCATAGGCGCTCCAGGGTTATCTTAAAATGTTGCAACGTTACTAAACGCCAGATCTACCTACTAGAAGCTTAGCTCACCCAGATCCACTCTATCTAAGGTTAGGCCAACTTACTAACAGATTCAAATCTCTCCTTACTTACGCTACGTATATAACAGGCTAATTGCCTATATTAGGTATACTAAGCAATTAGCTAATAGGAGCACAGGACGCTTAATAAGCATATAAATAGTAACCTAAGTAGACACCTATATATAAATTAATAATCTATCTCTTAGTTATTTCTAAGCTTATTATCTAATAACAGTTATAAGCCTAGCTTTTTAAGACTAGAACAATCTCCCTCTATATACTTAGCTAGAAAATACTACTTAGTAACTACTTCTCTTAATATCTTTATAATTCTAATTAATCTATATAATAACTAATACTATAATCCTAAAGAGAGCTTATACGCTTACTAACTAATCCTAATAGCTAGGATAGTATATCTAACTTAAATTCTATGCTATAAGTAAGAGAATATAGAAGTAGATTAATCTATTAGCTAAGAACATAATACTAATACACAAATCTAAGCTTTAGCAGCTAGAGCTACCTAGCTTAATAACTTTAAGTAATACTAACCTATATAAGATATAGATTATAGAGTATTGTTAAGAGCGTTCTACCTTAGGTATGCTAACTCTTAGGAACACCTTAGGGTAACTATAGTTACCTCTTAGAGCCTATATATACGTATATATTCCTCTAAATCCTTAGAAGCTTAACCTCTAAAGATTTGTCTCTTATCTTATCTAATACTATATATTCTGTTCTATCTCTTACCTACTTGCAGTGCCCTTACAATTTAAATCCTTTATACTCCCTCTTAGAAGAGGCAGTTAAGAGATATCTAATTTTTTCTATACCTATTATAATAGTTAGAAATTAACGTTGCTAATGTGCTACTAGCAACAACAACGCACTAGGCTTATAACAGCCTAGCCCTAGTAGCAACCTAATAGATACCTAGAGGTATCTTATATATAATGTAGTAGCAAACTTATTACTACTAGGCATGCTTTAGGTTAAGTTAACACCTAGTACATCTAATAACTAAGCGTTAGGTCCTACTAAATTAGGAGATAAACAGGCTCTTAGCTCTACTAGCCCTTTAACAGATGCACTATTCTATCTAAGTTAGATAAACCTAGTAACTAGTTTAAATACAGACCCTCTAGCTGCTATAAGAGCGCCTAGGGTAGAACCTATAGCTATTCTAACTATAGGCTAGCCTTTATTTGTTAAGCAACTGTTAAGTTTTACACTTTAGACAAAGTCTGTAAGTAATTGTTTAATTAGGTCTTAGGGATAAATACAAGAGCAGGGAACTAGGAGGGGTAGTAAGTAGTATATATCTAGGACCTTAGCTACTTAGGTGCAAGGAAGAGTATAGAGTAGACTATCTGTTTTACAAGCAGGTTAAGATATTCTAATAACAAAGTTAATTAACAAGGTTAAATACAAACTATAAGAGTTGTGTTCCTACAAACTATATACTTTAATAATAGTAGTAGTAATGTAGACTAATTAGTGTAGTGCATCTTCTAATTGCACTAAGCACTAATTACACTAATTGCGCTAAGCTCTAATTAGGTTACGTGTCCTCTTAGTCTCTTACTAAGTGCTAACACTATAATTATTGCTTACTTATGTTTATTCTGTTGTTATAACTACTATGCCGCAGCTACTATAATTAAGCAAATTCTTTCTATATTCTATAGATTGTAACACTATCCCCCTTCTATCTTAGCTTAGTCCCTTAAGCTTGTTTATATAACGCGGGGCCCTTCCTTAATTATTAGGCTAGTCTTAATAATGCTAAAATATCTAACTATCTTAAGTTTAGCTTGCTGTTATTGTCTGTATAAATTTATTAAATCCTTTAAGGAGATTATAGTGCAGAAATGTAAAACTTATATAAAGCATAACTATGTATACAAGATTTATATTTAGTCTAGAAAATATAGTAAGTGTGTTTATCTAGGACAACATTGTAACATAAGGGTAACTTAATCTAAGTTTACTTAACTAGTGTCTAAAAAAGAGAAGTTGTGTGTTTATATAAAAAAGAGTTGTAAAGCATAAACTAAAGTGCTCTAGGTATCTAAAAAGGCTATAGAGGACCTGCGTGTAGCTTATGTACACAAAGAGCAGTTACAGCAACAAATAGATTTATTAGACTATTATACTAAAGAGGCCATCGCAGTAGAGAAGCATAGTATTAAAAAGCAGGAATAGCTAGAAACAGAGACTATTAAGTTAACAGATCTATCTAACAAGTTCTTGTTGTTGCCTAGTACCTAGGGTGCCTTTAAGGGTTATCTATTAGAGTACTAGGAGAGCAACATAGCTTTGCTTAACTAGTTTCTTTAAATTACTTTAATATCTGCTAGCAGTTTGTAAGGTGCACTATTAGTTTCTATATGTTTTCTAAGTCTAGGTAACCTAACTATTTAACTAGGTATTTGTTGCTATTGCTAATGTTGCAATGTTGTATTATTTTTTTAACTTCCTACTTGTTGTTAATATTAACCTAATAGTGGAAGTCCTTCTAGATTAGCGTTCTAGAGTTAGCTAGTTCTAATAGAGATATGTAGAACACTAGATAGATCTTTATATCCTTAGGCAAGATAAGTCTATAGTTAACTAGGCTTATCTACTTAGAAATAAAAAATAGTATAACTTTAATATAATCTAGTTTCTTTGTAGGTCTTTGCGTTTAAAGGTTTTTTGTAAGGAGATAGACTTTATCCCCCTCTTTTAGCTAAGGTGCTGTTTTTTGTTTCTAGTTAATATAAGAGATTGCTTATTTCTAAGCTTTGCTAATATTTTCTAGCATTTTCTTGTGTACTTCCTTTAGTTTCTAAACTAAGGAGATTGCTAATTCTGTTTGTACTAGCGTGTCTAGTGCTCTAGTAAAGAGATTTAGGTGTCTTCTATAATTTAAGAAAAATAGCGTTGCGCCTGTTACTTCTAATAACTTGTTATTGTATGCAATCTATGCTATAGGTAACAGTAAAACCTAGTTGTCTTGCTGCTAGTTGCTGTAAATCTATAGAAATGTTTCTATAGTCTAGTTTATACATTTAGTCTGTCTATCTATCTATAGATAATAGGCTGTAGATAGCTTCTTCTTAGTACTAATAGCTGCTAACAGCGTAGTCTAATAGTTTAACATAAAGAGCTGGTCTCTATTACTAATAATTAATTTAGGAATGCTGTAATGCCTAATAACTTAGTCTAGGAATACGCAAGTAAGCTGCTCTATAGTATAACTATGTTAGAAGGGTATTATTTCTGTAGCTTTTGTAAATCTGTCTACTACAATAAAGATTAAGTTGTAGCTATATCCTATAACAAGGTTCTTAGAGGTAGGTAATTATGTAACAAAGTCTATTGTAACGTTTGTTTAAAGGGCTGTTAGTAGCTCTATTGCCTGTGCTTCTCTATATTTAGTGTATATACTATGCTTGTTCTTCTAACAATCTACATAATCTTTAATGTACTTAGTAACCTTGTCTTTTATGTTTAAGAACTTATAGTGTCTCTTAATAAGTTCTATTATTCTTGTAATACTAGAGTGTCTGTAAAGTAGGTTATTATAGTAACTAGCTATAATTTCTTTCTATAATTCTTCTAGTACTTCTAATAGGATGCGCTGTTCTGCTTAAACTTATATTATATTGTTAAGCTACTATAATAGTCCTAAGGATCTATCTTTATTAACTCTAAGTATAGCGTGTTTGTTAATTGTTTTAGTTCCTACAAGGTTATGTTGTTAACTAAATACATTAGCTCTACTATTATCTTTTCCTAGCGTGTATAGGATCTTAAACTTGTACTATCCTAGTAGTTTAGCCTATTAAACCTGTCTCTAATTAAGTACCTTAGTTGTAGTAAACTGTACTAGGTTTTTATAATCTATATAGATAGTAAGGTCTAAGCAACTTTCTGCGTAAACTCACTAATACTCTAGAGCTAATATAATTGCTAAGAGTTCTTTGTTGTGTATATTGTAGCGTTCTTTAGGTCCTGTAAACTTGCATAAGTAGTAGGCAATTAGGTGCTATAAGCTATCTTGTTCCTAAGTTGCGCATGCTTCTAATGCTAAATCTAAGGTATTAGTTTTAAGTTAAAGCAGTTTTCTGCTCTTTAATATAATTATTATAGGTAGCTCTACGTATGCTTACTAAAGTGATTAGAATGCGTCTTTCTATGCTTGTTTTTACTTAAATAGTACATTCTTTTATGTAAGCTCAGTAAGCAGTAAGGCTCTAAAGGAGTAATCCTTAATAAAGCGCTAGTTAAAGTTAACAAACCTAAGAAACTCTTAAATGTTCTTAATAGTTTTAGGTGTTAGCTAATTCTTTACTACCTGTATCTTTGTTTTGCTTATCTTGACTTTGTACCTTCCTACAACATAGCTAAGAAACTCTACTTTGTCCTTGTGCTATTTGCACTTCTCTAGCTTTAGCCTAAGGTCTGCTTTTACTAAGCATTCTAACACTTATTGTATATAGATCTTGTGTTCTTCTAGTGTCTTGCTGTACACTAGGATATTATTAAGATAGGCTACTATAGTAATGTCTAGGTATGCTTGTAGCACATTGTTAATAAGAGCCTAGCAGACTACTAGTGTATTAGTTAGCCTAAATAGTATAACTATATACTTAAAATGTCTATAATAGGTTCTAAATACTATCTTCTATTCTTTGCCTCTCTTTATACATATTAGGTTGTACGCTCTGCGTAGATTAAGTGCAGTAAAGAACTTTGCTCCTAATAACTAGTCTTATAGTTCTGTTATGTTAGGCAGCAGATACTAATTCTTAATAGTAATGTTGTTAAGCTTTTAGTAATTAACGCAAAGTTGTAGTTTGCTGTTCTTCTTTAGTATAAATAGAATAGGAAATCCTACTAGAGATTTAGATTTCTTAATAAATCCTTTTGCAAGGTTCTTCTTAATGTAGTTCCTTAGTATCTTAAGCTCTTTCTTAGATAGCTAGTATATAGGCCTAAAGGGTAGTTCTTTCTCTTCCTAGAGCTTAATCTTACAATCTTAAGGTTAGTGCTTAAGTAGCGCTTTTGCGGATAGCTCTTCTTTAAACATCTAGGCGTACTAACAGTATATATCTAGTATAGCAGGAGTTGCACTGTCTTTCTCCTTAATTATTGTAGAGGGGCTTTCTAGGTCTACATAATTAACTACTCTATCTTAGCACATCTAATAGTTTAAAGAGATATTGTTAATCTCCTTTTTATCTACTAACTCTAGCGTAGGTTGCGTAGGCTAGTATATAGTTATGCTATATCTGCACTCTTTAAACAAAAGCTGTTAATCTTTCTAATTAATCTGTAGGTTGTGCTTTTATAACTATAGCAATTCTAATATAACATTGTAAGTAGCTATACTTAAGACGTCTAGTAATATTAACTTATAGTGTCTTTATATCTAGAGGGGTTAGCACTTAACTTTATACGTTATAACTGCTTCTCCTAGCATTAGTTCTTTATTAGCTACTTAGAACTAATACAAGTGTTCTTTACACAAGGGGCGTAGTCTAGCTAGCCTTACTTTGTATAAGGAAACGTAGTTCCCTTATGCTCCTAAGTCTAAGAGTACTAATAGCTCCTTCCTATTTAATACAATAGGGAGCTTAATAAGGTTATAGGTTCTAATAGAGTTAATAGCAAGACTCTAGATACCCTTGTTTATTCCTCTAAAAAAGACTTATTGTCTATCTTAAACTCTTTAAATTCTTATACACCTTAGTGCTTCCTGCATCTAGGGTTAAGGCATAACTGCTAGTAGTTGTTAAAGTAGTTGCTGTTAACTAACAGCTATATGCGTGTTGCTGTAGTTAGGTTATTATCTCTAGAGAACATAACATAGTTACGTTTATTAATTAAATAAATGTTACAAAAGTTATTAGTGCACTTATACTATTGTACACAATAGTAGTTATAGGGCAATAGAAAATAGTACGCTTCTAACTTATTTTTGTAGTATATTGCGCACTTGTTATCTCTACATACTGTCTATGAAAGATTTACGTGTTTAGAGTTCTAGGAATCTAGAGTGTACTATGTGCAAAGGTTAATAGTAGCTAAAGGTAGCTAGCTTGTTGTATAGTTCTGCGTGCGTTGTAATTCCTAATTGCACTAGTTTTCTTCCTCTAATTTGTTGTTAATTTTGTTAATAAGGCGCTAGCAGTCTGTAAGGTCTTCCTTAAGTCCTTTAATAATTGTGTTAAGGCTACGTCTTAGTCTTACATGCTTAAGTAGTAGCTAGTGTACAAGGGATTAATATATATTGTAATATACTTTATTATGTTCTTTACATTCTTGTTGTCTTTAAGTGTGGTAGCACCTCTTGTAATAGTGTTAGCGTGCTAATCTAGATCTAATCTAAGCTAGAGTCCTGCCTGTTGTGTCTAGGAGGTTGTCTATCTTGTCTTAGTATTCTTGCAATTCTGCGTAAGGTGTTACTGCGTGCTTAGAAGGTTTAATATACTCTATATTATTCTTAAGACTAGGCTCTAGGTCTTCTATAAGTTGTTCTACTTTATTAGTAATTACTTCTTATTTATTACTAGTATCTATGTCTTTGTAACTATAGGACAGTATGTTAACTTGCTAAAGAATCTTGTTCTTTATACAGCAGTCCCTAGCAAAGTAGCCTGTCTTGCTATAGTTATAACAGGTTTTGTTGTTCCTATTGCCTAAGTTATTGCTTCCCTTGCTCTTTTTGTTCTAGTGTCCTAGTAGGCTTAGTCCTTTATTAAAGTTTAAGAAGTCTATAGCTTTAGGTCTATAGTATCCACTCTGTGTGTTGCTATAGATGCGTTAGCTACTGTTAGACTAGTAGTTATTGCAATTACCTTAATTTCCTTAGTTTCGGTTGTTGCGCTACTAGTTGCGTAGAAGTAGGCAATTGTTAACCTTAGTTATAACGCGCGCTCTAGGGTTGTCTCTTAATTCTATCTAAAGCTTGTATAGCTTAATATTAATGCTAATTACTTTGTTAACTAGTTTATCTAAGGTGTTAGTACTAGCGCTAGTGTGTATTAGTTCCTCTTTAACTTTAGGCTTAAGGCCTTGCTTAAACATAGTTATTAATGTAGTATTGTTCTATTCTATGTTGGTAGTAAGTTGTTAGAACTCTGCAGCGTAGTTAGCTATAGACTAATTTTGCTTAATGCGTTAAATATTATGTTGTGTAATAGCTAGTTCATTTAAGACTCTAAAGATTAGTTTAACTATCTTCTTAAACTTGTTAAAGTTGTTAAACTAGACTAAGATTTTATTAGGACACTTGTCTAATATAGCCTTCTAAAGGAAAGGTTTAATCTATTTAAACGCGTTGCTATGCATGTAGCTTATAGCTAGCATAACACGTTTGTTGTCTAGGATCTTGCTTCCTTAAAACTTAAAGAATAATTTAAACTAGAGGAGCTAGTTGTTAAGCTTACTTTATTTGCTATTGTAGGTGTTAGGCTTAGCAATATTTATAGTACTGTTTGTGACAGGAGTATCTATGTTAGCGTTACTTAAGCAAGAGCTGCTAGGAGTAGCACAGTTTCCTAAAGTACTTATCTTAGAGGTGTTTAAAATGTTAAGTTTTACACTTTAGACAAAGTCTGTAAGTAATTGTTTAATTAGGTCTTAGAGATAAATACAAGAGTAGAGAACTAGGAGAAGTAGTAAGTAGTATGCATCTAGGACCTTAGCTACTTAGGTGCAAGGAAGAGTATAGAGTAGACTATTTGTTTCACAAGCAGGTTAAGATATTCTAATAACAAAGTTAATTAACAAGGTTAAATACAAACTATAAGGGTTGTGTTCCTACAAACTATATACTTTAATAATAGTAGTAGTAATACAGACTAATTAGTATTATGCATCCTCTAATTGCACTAAGCACTAATTATACTAATTACTAATTATACTAATTACTAATTATACTAATTACTAATTATACTGATTACTAATCATACTAATTGCGCTAAGCCCTAATTAAGTCACATGTCCCCTTAGTCCCTTGCTAAGTGCTAACACTGTAATTATTGCTTACTTATGTTTGTTCTGTTGTTATAATCACTGTGCCGCAGCTACTGTAATTGGGCGAATCCTTCCCGTGTTCTGTGGATCGTAACAGCACCTTTTATAGCGTCTTTAGGCTGCTTTACCTCCTTTAACACATACTTGCTTTCTTGCCTTCTTACTATTACTATGCGCCCTAAACTTATTTAGAGTAGCTAAGTAAAGGCCTTCCTCTACTATTATAGTCCTTTTTTACTATAACTGCTTTCTTTTATGTAATTTATATTGCGTAGCAGCCTTATTTACTGCTTAAAGCCTAGCATTCTTTTTTTAAGCTAATACTAGCTTGTGTACTACTATAGCTGCGCCTTTAGCAAGCTTTTTAAGGGCCTTAACTATTAAAGTTAGTAAGCTGCTTACATGCCTTTAAATCTTCTCTTAAACTAGCGTTGAGTGCGACTCTAATTGCAAGGTATTGCTTAGGGTTTAAGACTGCTAAGAAGCATCTTCTACAGTAGGTAGCAGTAGAGTATATAGGCAGACATTAAGGCCTATTATAACCTGTTCTAGGTAAAAGGGAACTAATCTAGCGCCTTAAAACCTTTCTTAGATATTGCTAGAAATAAATAACTCCTTATAGACGCCTATAAAGCATAGTAAGAACTCTGTTTTAGTAATATACATAATGTAGTTGCATATTAGCTACTTAGCTTAGTAGCTATAGGCCTTCTTTAAAGGAGTAAAACAACCTATATCTAGTAGTTATAGGAGGTGTAATAAGTGTAAAAGCATATATAAGGTAATAATCTTATCTTCCTTATGTCAGGTCTGGCTGACGATATAGTACTGTTCTGGCCACCGATCACTTATCAGAGTGATCATACGTACCTTTTGGGTTGCCTTGGCACGGTGGGCAGAGCCGTGTCCTGACATTATGATCACTCTGATACCTGAAGCGTGTGTGTGAGAGTGTGCGTGGATTAAACGTAGGTTCGAGTCCAGAGGCGGTCATGATTGTGGGCAAGTCCCCTGACATCATTAATCCTGGGTTTGACCTACTGGGTCTGATACCCCGCATATTAGGTCGTTGTACCCCACACGGGTCCAGGGTCAGCCAAGCTGGCCTAGAATAGGCAATGACCTAAAGTCTAGGCTAAGAGCAGGCCACGTGTGTTTGATCACGAGGCTAGGCACATGTGTTTGATCACGGGGCCGTCGCTGTTGCTGCTGGAGGGTCCAGTACTAGGTACTCTTCAGGCCTGGGTCAGGCCTTGTAAAAAGAAGGGGATATTGTCAGGCAGGTTGCCTGGCTGATGATATAGTACTGTTCTGGCCACTGATCACTTATCAGAGTGATCATACGTACCTTTTGGGTTGCCTTGGCACGGTGGGCAGAGCCGTGT
>SATY01001120.1:0-12291 GCA_004335155.1 Ascochyta viciae
GCTATGTAGAATAAGTTAAGCAATTAATGTTAAGTGCATTGTGTGCTATAATCCTAAGTGTTAATGCGCTTAAAGTTGCGGATTAACTTAATTCCGCAACAACTATTCCTAATAGGGGTAGCCCCTCATTTCTAACCCACAAGAGGGAGGAAATACTACCTTTAACACTACCTTCACCTAGCACGCTTGCTATTATTATTATTGTTATTATAAAATACCTTACTATTATAAAATTTCATAAGGAACACAGCTACTTTGCCTACACCCTACATAAACACGCTATACTCTCTAGCAAAGTACTTGCGCACCTACAAGAACTTCACTAGCAGGAGGTAACACTAGGAGAGCAGTGTGCGTTGCAGTAGCATGTAGACAACATAACACTGCAACAGAATGTTAAGAAGGAGTACGCAGACTTTATTATAGCAGCTGCTAGGACTACTAAGGCATTCCTAACCCTTAAACTCTATAAAAGATGCTACTAATGCAAGCACTGCTCCTACATCACAACTAGTACTTCTGCAGCATCTAATATAAAGGGCCACCTTTGCAAGATATATTCACTTTCTTCTACCAAAGATGCTAATGCAACTTTAGCTAATAAGTAGTATCTTAACTAGATATCCCTAGTCTGCAGCCAAAGATTCTTTATTGCTGTCCCTAGAGAGGCAGCACAACTTAGCGTCACCTAGTTCTTCTACATTAAAGAACCTAATTATGTTAATTTACCTCTAACAGTCTCTCCTCAACTAACAGCAAGCAACAAGTACACCCTGCAACTAGACAACAACGCAATAACTGCTAAAAATAACTATAAAACTACAAGCGCGTTAGAGGAACTACAACTACAGCTAGAAAGTGCATTACAATAGGCAAAACAGGATTAATAGGAACAGATAAGCAGTATGCCTACAGTGCCTAACTTATAAACCAACCTATAGCTAGCGCACACCTAATTCCTTGAAATATTAGCCTAATTTGAATCTTGGAATGCTGCTATTGCAACTATTAAACCTCTAATCCTAGAGAACAAACCACTGCTATCCTTCCTATACTTATCTATTAAGAGTATAGTTTGCACCTAGCAGAATGTTACTACTGTAACCTCTTAATACATTAGAATTAGAGTAATGCAGGAGCATTGCACAGATGTACCTCTTTTCCCTCTAGAGACCTACTAGAACTTTAACTTGCGCTACACTAACTGCCTACAGAAAATCTTTACATTTTTCTATTAGACACGTTAATACTTATCTCTATACAAACAACTCCTATATCTGCAGCAACACTAACAAGAGGCTTAGGACAAACTTTAGCAACACCTACATAGATTACGCAGACAAATACTACCTGTAAAAGAACATTATAAGCGTACTATGCTAAACACTACTAAACTTTTATGTTACAAGTTCTAGTTATCCCTTATCCAACAAACAGCATGAACAAATAACCTAGAACTAGCTATAGTAACCCTAATCGCAATTCTATTAATCTTAACTAGTAAATATAAATTTTAAGAAGTTTACAACTTTGCTACAGACCTATCTATGCTTAAGAAAATAACAAGACTAGCCGCTATCCAGCGCTATCAAGACAAAGTTGTTGGCTATAAAGGGGAGGCTAGGGAAGAATGTACAACATTAACACAGCCATGTATTACCTAAGAAGAAGTAGAAGATCTAGTTAATAAATTTAACATAACAGAAAACCAAGACTACACTAAAGATTCCAATCACTCTATTGCTAATAAGTTTAAGGACTAGGTGTATGATTATCTATCTACAGAATATCCAACCCTAATAAACTAGCTTATTACAACAGCTAGATACACAAGCCGCTTCTAATATAGAGAGAACCTAGATGCATTTGTACACTAGAATAGTGACTCTGTTACTATACGTTCAATCTAGACCAACTTAGAGCAGATAAAGAACATAGTGTAGAATAAATATAAGTAAGCATCTACACTCTTATGCGAGCTTGCCTTTGTAAAGTAGAGAGACTAACTACCTTCTGTACTGTGGGACAAGATCAAAGAGCAAGCTACTAAGTCCACACTAGGATACAGCGCATTTGCTCCCTTGTTACTATATCTCTAGGAACATTAGGGTTTTGTCCTAAAACAAATGCTTGAAGCAGTTAACAGTAGAACATTTAAGAAGACTGCTATATCTAACCTAAGAAACCTAATGTAGGTTAAACAATACTGCGATAAGGTCCAAAGCTTCCTTAGTCACTTGTTATTACTTGTCTACCTCACGAGTGGCCAACCTGCCCGCAGAACCGAGATCCTCAGCATTCAATATGAGAACTTAGCAACAAACGGCCTACGCAACATATTCCTTTTTAATAGGCTTGTTGCTATTGTTCCTTGCTACTACAAAGGATATAACTATAATAAGTTACTAAAGACTGTGTATTAATTCCTACCTAGAGAAATTAGTGTGTTACTAGTATAGTATTTATAGCTTATTCGCCTATTCTACATTATAATACAGCATTAGGTTGCTAAAGACCATTAAGAATACTACTACCTCTAGGCCACAAGCAGCTTTCTGTAGTCTAAAAAAGATAGAACACAATACAAAGTATCTAAGCTACTAAGCTTTGTAATTCAACGCGCAACACTGCGTTAGATAGGCTAAGAAATTAACATTAGCACCCTTTAGCACCTGCTCATCGCATTTAGACGCAAAATTGAAAGCAACAATAGGCTACTAAAGGAGCTGTCTAGAGAAGAAGTAGATAAAATAATTAAAGAAGCAGAAGCAGAAGCACAAGAAATGTAAGCTAAACACTTGCTAGAAACAGCCTACATAGTATATGCCTTAGATATAACAAAAGTGTTTGCTAGGAAACAACACCTAGCTAAAGCACATTTTAAAATCTCCACCTAGTGGCACAAGGCGCTAAAGTTCACTCTCCTACTTAAGAGTGACAACGCAGTTAAACAACACAACTAGCAGCAAACATAGCAAGAGCAACTGTTAAAGCAGATAGACATTTACCTTCCCTCCTTATTGTAAGAGAATTATAGACAACATGCTTAATTTTAAGGTTAGCAAGAGCAAGCTCTTAGTTCTGTAATAATAGGTAGTCCTGTTGTTGTCTATATTGCAGGTACTAGGTCTGGTAAGAGCCTACTATTCCTGCTACTAGCATGTTACCTAGGATATAGACAGACTATTGTAATTGTTCCCCTAACTGCACTCTGCTTAGACATTGTTAGGACTTGTAAGGCATTGCGCATACGCGTATTAGTGTAGAAACATAGTTACTACAACAAAACAGCCTCTATTATACTAGCAACGCCTAAGAGCATTAGCAGTAGTGCATTTGTATTATTCACCTAGCGTATAAGCGCTACAGGCAAATTAGAGCAGATTGTAGTTAATAAGTTCTATTACATCCTACTATCTAATGTACAATTTTAACCTTATCTGCGTAATCTTTAAACTATTACGCAGTATACCACCTGCCTTACGTTACTGTTAGCAACTGTCCTATTTAAAGAACAACGCAACGCATTCCAACTTCTTAGCATACTAAGCGATACTATAGCATTTCGTGAACCAACAGTACAGAGCAATCTCTAATATAAAGTACAGACTATTAACAGAACTAATCTAATGTTAATAAGACAGATAGTGCAATATCTCTAACAAGAAGTTGTAATATTTTAGAAAATCCTCGTCTATATTAACAGCCAGGCCATAGTAGACGAGCTTGCTAAGCAATTACAATGTAAGCGATTTCACAGCGAATTGTTGGAAGAAGAGAAGACTAGAACATAGGCCAGGTTTTTTAAGAAGAGTTCAGGCATCTTTATTGCGACAAGTGCCTTCACAGCTAGTGTTTACACAGACTTCCTCCTAGCTGTATTCTAATTTAGATTGCCTAAGCATTTAATCAACTAGGCACAAGAAAGTAGGCAAGGCAGAAGAGATAGGTTACGCTGTGTTGCTCAACTTATTATTAGACACAGCATACTAAACACACACTATAACAAGGCTAAACCAGATGTAAAGAAGTCTATAGCCGAATTTGCGCAAATAGGAAGAACATCACTAGCGTGTAGAAGGAAGGCACTAGATGCGTATTTTAACAACTAACTTACTTAAACCATGTGCAAGAAAGAAGAAGAAAAATGTAACATATGTTAAAAGACGTTTTACGCACTATTAAACGCTGGACATAAGGAAGAGTTGCAACAGGAACACAAGGAACCAACTAGTAGGGAGTTTTTAGCATTAGCTACACCTACTTATTGTACCCTATCTATGTAACTAACAAATGCATATAGCCCTACACGTCTATGTCTAGAACAGCTATTATCTACACTATGTAGTAGCAGTTCTGCTATACCAGCACACTACAGCGACAAGCTGTTAAGCCTAAACACACCAACACTAAGGCAGAGAGAGACAGTCTGCCTTACACCTATTGCAAAGAAGCGATCGCTAATAGACATAGGTAAACTGTTTGTATCTGCAAAATGAAAAACCACTAACACAACTAGCCCTTAACTATTCTTAAACGCAAAACAGTTCCCCACTACTACAATACAAACTAGCTAGATAAGAAAGGGAACTTAACTACAACACACATCAATACAACGCAAAGGCATTAAAAAGAAGACGTTTGTTTTTAACTAAGCTACTAGCAACACAAGAGTTTTAGAGTTTATATTATATTATGTGCTTTTTAAGCTATGCAAGTTTCACACACACCTAAACTACCTGCCTAGAAAGCAAATTTGTAGGATCTATTGTTAGCAAATATCGCTAGGAGCTAAGAAACAAATAGGGCAAAGGACAATGCTAGTCTTGTCTTATGCCGGCTAACTGCTGTCTGAAGTGGAGTATAGACAGAATAGGGAGAACGCGTACACAGCCTCTAAGCACTGTCTAGTGCAAAGACAAATACGCTATTCAAGATACATAGGCATATCTATAGGAGAATGTCGCAAGCATAAGAGAGGTATAGATAGATTATGCTAAACACAGCGGCTTTCTAGATTAGGCACCTAGATCACCTAGACAGTACACCACTAACTTTAGCTAGTACTTCTAAAGCGTAGTAGAATATAGAGACAACTATAAGGTAGGTTAAGTGTGTTTAGATCTAAACTGGTTTACGCAGACGTACCTACTTAGAGACAACCTAGAAGCATATTAAGTATTATTCAAGGATTGAACTTTCTATTGCTATAAACAATATACACAAAAATAAAACCCTATTAAAGCTAATTTTATAACTAAACTGTTAATAATAAGAATAGACTAAATCCTGTTTCCTTTGCTATAAAAGTCTAGTATTATTACCCTATCCTTACTGCAGTAAAGACCTACCTAACATAGCTTTGTCTGACACTAACTTCTTGTGCTGACTATAGCATTTCATTGAAATCAGTCTAGGGCTGTAGGGGGGGCCAGGGAAACTCCAGGTTTCTACAAAGCTGGAGTTTCCCTAAGGACCCTACACTTAACATGCCGCTCCTTCTATATTAACGCTGTATTGTAGGGGGGGCCAGGGAAACTCCAGCTTTTAACGCAGCAGTTACCTCACTGTAACCGCAGTACGTCATAGGAAGCTTAGACTACCTACCCTACTATATAACACGTCTATCCCCTATCCCCTCTGTCCTCTGTTTCCTCTTCTACACCTTCCACTACCCTACCTATAACTGCTGACCACTAGAGATCGAATCTGACCAAGGCCTACTAGTGAAACCTAGAGTTTCCCTAGCCCTCTCTACTACTACTACACTACGAGCAGGAGCTCTATTAAATAGTATAGTTTTGCATATAAACTTTGCACGTTGCTTGTTTGCATGCCCTTAGACTAGCATATTACTAACATGTAATACACTGCATAGAATCCCTATACTAGGAGACCTATAGATTTATACCATTCTGGCCACTCTACCGCCTAGCTTTTACTCCCTAGCTTTCACTCCCTAGCTCTCCTTTGTCACTTTTCACTTAATGGCTTTCACTTGATTGCAGTACCGCAATAGGTGTCTCCTATTAACTTTCACCCCTATTCCTTTCTGTCTTTGCCCTTTTACTTAAAACTTTAGTCAAATTCCTTACTAGTTATTAGTTATTAATCTTGTTACATTTTGTGCTTTCTACTTTGTTTTAACTTTTATATTTAACTACTTTTTTGCAATTAAATCTCCTTTTATTATACTAATTACTTACACAGACCGTTCTATAGTAGCAGTAGGTCTCCTAGAAAAACTCTAGGTTCTCACAACCTAGACTTTCCCTAGCCCCCCTTCTACACCACAGCTTGTCTTAGGTTAAACACCTTACTATTACAGCCTCTACGCAATGGAGTCTTCTCCTCTGCACAATTGTGAGCACGCGACCTTCTCTAACCACAACTACCTAAACCCACCTAACTTAAGGGAAGAGTTAGATCTTGCCTGTTCTATTAAGGACTCTATTGGATATATTAGCTCCAGCCTGCCTAGCACAACGTACAACACTCGTGCTTTACAGTATGTTAATTCTAAGAGAGACTTCAACATGGATGCACACCGGCATAAGACAGGAGAGGAGGTTTTTGATTTTAAGCTCCTACACACTCAACCCGCTCTTAAGCACTATCTCAATTAGTCTAATAGCGCCGTTAAGGCTCACGATCAGCAGTACCCTATAGTGGATCTTTTAAACAAAGACACCGCGTTCCAAGATCAGCTTGCTTATTTAGACAGGGCCGCTGCATCTGGCAACAACCTAACTAATGTTGACATGCCTAACGTATCAAGCGAAGAGATAGCAATCAAGGTTAGTTTAACCAAAGCTAATCCTTAACCTTAAGCGCAGGGTAACAGCACTTAGACGCCTGCTAATGCTGCATCTTCTACCCCTATTGCGAATTACCACCTGTCGCTCCTGCATTAATTAGCGTGCTTGCCACACCTAAATTGCCTAGGGTACAAGCAATACTAGTCTTTTAAGAGCTTAGCACTATATTTTAGTAAAGATAACGTAGCATTTAGGTTAACTATTAATTGTGTTGTCTAGCCTCTCTATGTTTAGTTTAAAGAAGGTTTAGTATCTATAGGGACAGAAGTCTGTCAATATCACATAAGTAAAATCACTAACATTATTAATAACTAAGAGCAATATCTCGCTATATCCCAAGGACAGCTAGACACTTTAACGTAGGGATATCCTAAGTTTACTGCGCAGTTTGTTGTTCTTACAGTTTAGAAGCTTTTTGAAGTAAGCTTATGTCTGTATTTTAACTCTAGCATTGTAGTGGTTTTGCGCGTTGATTGCGCGTAGGCAATCCTACACCTCTACCTAGGCATGCAGAAGACTATTTCTTAAATTAACACTGCCCTTGCTGCAGAGAACGCATCCTTAGAAGAAGAACAGAATCTTAGTAGAGACAAAACTAACAAGCCTGCAATGCAAGACAGATTAGACCACACAACAACTCTAGAGCCACCTAACCCTTTTGCGCTACAAGACAACACAAGTCTTGTACCTACTCCTAGCCCTTTGCCCCTCAACCCTAGCAAAACTAGAAATCTAGTTGTAACTAATGCTCCACAAGCCCGCACTGTACTAGCTATCTAACAACAAAAAGTTGTTACTTACGCCCTAGTAAAGCGCACGCAAGCTATTCCCCTAGCTATTACTACTAATGTAGACTAATTGCGCCTGCAGTGCAAGACAGGTCACAACCTAGCTGTAGAGAGGTTGCCCCTAGTACCTACAAAGGCTCTTAAGAAGCTAGTTAGCAACAACTTTTGTATAAATCCGCGCTAAAAATAGTTCTATTAGGTTAAGGATTCAAACACAGCGCGCGTAATTGGCAGTAACTACTTAATTAGCATTAACCTAGATCGCGAAGTGGACTAGATTAACAGGAACAGGATTAACACAAAGAACGCATTACCTAATTTACTGCATAAATACAAGCGCGTTTATACTACAACAACAGACTCCTCTAGCAGACCTAAGGTTTCAAGTAAGTGCATATTATGCCTACATAGAGAGAGCAGGAAAACTCTAGATTCCTAAAACCTAGACTTTCCCTAACCCTCCCTACCTTTCTACTAATATGTTCTAACTAATTTGTAGCAGCTAATAAGTCAGGTTCTTTTTCTTAAATTGTTAACGAAATCCCCTATAGAGGCGCAGCAACTAATTATTGTTCTTCAGCATCTGCACCCACTTGTTAGATGTTGTCCCCTAAGCCTCTAATCAACAAAGCGCGGCGCCAACGATTCAAAACCTTAATAATTGTCTCTTGTTTCTCTAAAATAAACAATAAAAAGTACGCTTTAATAGACACGCTCTTCTGTTGTGCTATAGATATTAACAGAGACAATGCACTTAATATAGGTTGCAAGATGTTGTATAATTTCAACCTAAACGCAGTAAACAGTTGCGAAACAGAGGGTTCTGCCAACAACACCTCTTAAGGTAGGGCTTTGGACATAAACAAAGCATTATTTTGTAAACGCTAAGAAGAGATTAAAGCTATGTTGCAACCTGCGCGCACACCAGCTACGAAGTATTAATTAAGCCTTTTAGCCCTTCACATTAAGAGACGTTTGAACCTGCTAATACTAGGACAGAAACCTAGCACTAGTTTGTTCTAGAACTAAACTGTTGGCACTGTAGAGATTAAGCAGATAAAGACCACACATATTGCTACAGGCAAAGGCCCTTACAGAGCCATAGCATACTACACTACTGGTATAGGAAAGACAAACACTGCTAATACAGTTTTGCTTAACGTAAGTACTCTATAGCAAAGGGGCACTAGGCAAAGTCCAGCTTATAGACACAAGCACAACCTAGAGTTTCCCTACCCCCCCTTGTTACTCTTCACTTATTAGGCATTGGTTGCACCTTGTCCTCTTTTATTTAATAGTCGCTAACACTGTTACAGCACATTAATAAGCTTGCTATTAACAAGAACTAGCTCTACGCAGCTAAAGACTAGGTAGGTCTAGCTGCGCTCCCTAAACCAAGAGTTTACTTTTAGGTCACTAAAGCCCATTTAGTTAACTAAGCTGTTTAGGATGCCGTTGCTTTCTTAGACGTCTTCTCCGTTTACACATATAGTTCTGAAAAGGACAAGTTTACTACTATAAACAGCGCTTCACGCATAACAGAAAAGCTTACGCCTAACTACACAATTTTCAAGAGTTGCATAGCTAATCACGTTCTTCTTATTACTTTGTACTAGACACTCGCAGCCTACTATAGACCTGTTGCAGTTGCCTCTTACATTTACGCAAACCAACCTTCAGTATACTACACTCCTAACAACAGCAAGCGCTACGCGATAAAAGGCTACATGCCTAAGAAATTTCTGCACAACTTGTAGGGATGCGTTAGCCTGGTTTTTGTAGACAAGTGTTAAGTTGCTTATAATGTAGAGTCCACCTTCTCTATTGCTATTTAGAATCTAAAGGCGTAGTTCTACGTTTTGATAACAGCGACCCTAGTGCCCTACTCTGTCTAGGGCTTTAGAGGCATTTTAGCCTTGCTCTAAAACTCCAAGCTCAACTACAAGGCGATAGAAAACAATACACTAGGTACCCTTAAGAATCTATACAAGAGCAACTCTACATAAGCATCGCAGCGCTACGTTGCTACCTACACAGCGTTTACAACATTTGTTAAGAACACTAACTCTCTCGCCTATTAGGGTACTGCTCTTTGTAGGATCTAGGACTACGTTGCGCATTATATCACATACTGCTTCCAATGTGTTACGCATCCAAATAGTGACATCTATACTATAGGGAATTTGCTACTACCCCACAAGGCTGTGCGCATTTTATTTAACAACAATACTACTAACTAGACTATATACAACTTAGGTACACTAAGGTTTAAGGAGAAACTCTAGATACACAATTCTAAGTCTAAGCAAGGCTGTATTAACGGGAACGTCTTGCGTAAGTTCAACCTAGGGAGCTTCTGCCTTATGCTGCTGTATGCTAACAGGGTACATAAGGTAACTAACAACCTAGAGGTTTGTAACTACAGCAGGCTCTATAATAATCACAAGTACGCACAGTATCTGCAGAATCTTCTTCTTAAAATCAAGAAGAATGCTAAGGCTGAAGGCATTAGCCACATTATTGCTACTTTAGATAGCAAGGTGCTTACTCTAACAGAGAACGCGCGCCTAATTAGTTGTTTCACTGCCTGCTTAGAGTAGATTTGTCTGATTATAGCCTACATTGCTAACATTCATGTCCTTTAAAAGGAGAAGATCCTTATATTCGCACAGAACCTAACTAAGCAGGAGATCCTAAATTGTCTTTTAAATCTTACGGGTATTAGGAGCGGCGCGCAGATGTCTTGTTACCTAACAAATAACAAATTAAGACTAATTAGATTATTTAACACTCCTACACCTACATTCAACTTCAAGCGCAATTGCTATAGTCAAGAGTATGTTAATGTTCTAATTAATTCTATTAATTAAAACACAGGTGCTAATTATTAGGTATGCTATTGTTATATTATTATAACTAGGCCTACGCCTACACACCTAATATTTGTGCAGTGCTGCAGCTGCATTGTGCAAATTAGCTAGAACAAGAGCTGTGTTATTATTGAATTCTACAATAACTGCACCTACAACGCTAACATTGCGTATGCAAACACTCGTCGCGCCCTGCTATAGGTAGCCGCTAGTATTAATCTAGAGCTGCTTGCTAAGGCCTACAGTATTAGCGCTAAAGAAGACAAAACCTACAAATGTAATATTGCGTTGTTAACAGGCTTTATTATAGTTAATAGCCAACTAATGCACAAGAACAGCGAAGGTTTCCTAAGAGAACATCTTTATAACACTAAGCTGTGTAAGTACACACCCTATCCTTTAAGAGAGACAGGAAAACTCTAGAATTATACAACCTAGAGTTTCTCTAACCCCCCCTCTATATTACATTCTATAAGAGTATAGTATTATTGTTGCTAACATTTTCCAGCGCCTAATAATGTGTTGAACTACCTCTTCTAGGGCGTCTAATTAAAGGAATTTTAGGTGACATAATCTCTTAACAGCAATACTGTCCACTTAGCTTCTTAACAAGCTATTATTAGCAACGTTAACAAGAGCGCAACTGCCTCCCCCTTTAAGATCTTACTTACTAAGCAATCTCGCCTACTTTAGCCAAGCTTGCTTTTTAATATAGTGAGATAGGCACGCAACAACACTACTGCAGATGTAGTTATAGGGTTTCCTAGACGCTTTAATTAAGATAGCACCCTATATGTTAAGAAGCGCATTAATGTTCTAGAGGGAGAGGAACTTCCTAACAATGTCTAGAAGGTAGTCGCTGCTTAATAACGCAAAGAGAAGTTTTAGAAGAAGGACAATGTGTTTAGGCACACGCTGTTGCTTAAGTCTAACCCTGCCTACCTAACATTATCTCTAGGCTAGGGCAGAATAGGTGGTACTCACCTAGAGGACATAGAAGAAAACAGCTACAACATGCCCTTACTATCTTGTTAAGTCTAGCGCTACATTAACAATGACAAGTTAGACACTAAACCTAAACCTAGGCTAAAGCAAAAGCGTGTTAGTGCAGCTAAATCCAATCCTGCTTATAGTAGAGGTAACAGCAGCATTAGCAGTAGATAAGCCCAACCTCCTACTGCACAACAACCTAGGCCTTGTAGACAGGGTTAAATGCCTTAAGGAAACCTATACATGTTCTCTCTACGCCAGACGCCTGTGCTGCTTCCTGTTAAGGGCAAGCATGCTGCAACCACTAACAATAGTTGCACCCTTTGTTTAAGTAGCAATACAGGAACTGTCGCAGTTCCTAATACACCTTCTAACAAAGCACTAGGGCGTAATAAAGGCAGCAATAATTCTGTTATATTTAAGAGCGCGCCCCCTAAGAAGAAGCGAACAAAAAAGAATTGTATCAAGTCCACTACATTAGTTAACGCTGCAGACAATAAGGATAAGGACGTTAAAGGAGATAGGGTTAGAAACAAAGATTAAAGCAGAGACAAAGATTAAAGCAAGGATGAAGATTAAAGCAGGGACGAAGATTAAAGCAGGGACAAAGATTAAATTAGGGAAGAAGAGTTTGCTAAGTTAAACTTTGCTTACATTTAAAGGACAAACCTCTATACTAAAGGAGGTAATTATAGGTGTTACAAACACTAACTGCGTTTGCTTTTGTAGACACAAATCTAAAAAATTGTTTCTAGACATAGATAAAAACTATAAAGGACTCTATAGTTAACAAAAAAAAAAAAATAAAATAAAAAAAAAAAAAAA
>SATY01001121.1:0-12268 GCA_004335155.1 Ascochyta viciae
ACGTAACCTACTAGTAAAGGCAACGTGTCCTTAAGCTATTTATAGTAAGAAAGCTAACTCTAGATCTAGTAAAGCTATTGCTATAATAAGCACAGCTTTTTAACGCTCTCTAGTAAGGCATTCTCTAGATAGTACTTTACTAGATTAGGTAAGCACTATACCTAATTAGGAAAATACCTATATTTAGGCTAAATAGCTTAAGTTGCCTTTTTAGGTAATAACTATTCCTAAAAAGGAAACTATCTAATAAAGATTATAAGAAGAAAGTCCCATAACTTTACAGTAGGTGCTTAAATCTATTAGTTATATTAGCATAAATAACTCCCTATAAGGTGCAACTAGCACTAGTTTACAACTTGCTAGGTAACCTTACCTATAGATCCCTTAGGATTATTAGGTCTAAAACCTGTAGTTAAGACTATTAGGAAGTTAGGTAATAGTTTCGTAGATTACTAAATAAGTATTTAGCTAGTACTGCCTTGTAGGGTTTCTACAGCCTTACCCTAGTCCCCTTAAAGATCTAGTGCTCTTAGTTTAGTAGCCTTAACCTCTAGAAGCATAGTAAAGAAGAATATAAAACAAACTTTATAATGTACTCTATAGTTAAGCAGATTACACAATTAAGTAGATTACTCTGCAAAGACTACACTAAACTTCTACCCTACTACGCAATGCCTTAACAACAACACTAATCTACGCCCTTAAGAGAAGCTGCAACACAGCTTGCGCTTTAAGCTATTTAACAAGACGCAACGTTTACACTGCAACACACTACAGCTATATATAACACACCTTACAGCACACTACACGCTTAATACACAGAACAACCTACACAAGCTAATTATACTTTAAATTAACAGAATATAGATAAGGCTAAGGAGGACGTAATTGCTAAGTACATCGTTAAGCTAGACACACAAGGATTTGTCCCTTAGCTAGCTACTATAGCTAATATAGCTAATTCTTTGTGTGCGGAGCGCAATATAGGCTATGTTAGCACAAACTAGCCTAATACGTTTATTAAGCGCTGCTCTAACTTTAAAGTAAAGTTTAATTGTAAGTACAACTACAAGAGAGCCCTTTGTAAAGATCTAGAGATTATTAAGAGCTAGTTTAGGCTTGTAGCAAATGTTAAAGCCAAGTATAGTATCTAGAATAATAACATATACAACTTTAATAAGACAGGCTTTATAATAGGCTAGATATTAACAGGAGTAGTTATTACAGGCTTAGATTGTTAAGGACAACTAAAGGCAGTGCAGCAGGGCAACTGCAAGTAAATAACAGTTATACAAGGTATTAATAGCATAGAGTAGGCTATTCTACTCTTTATTATCTTTAAAGACTGCAACTACCTCTTTGCCTAGTACAAAGAGGACAATTTGTCCTATAATTTAGTTATTAGATTCTCTAGGAATAGATAGACTACTAACAAGCTTAGTCTAAACTAGTTAAAGCACTTTAATGCCTATATAAAGACACGCACCTAAGAAGTATACTAGCTACTCTTTATTAATAGCTACAAGAGCTACAACTTCTTTAACTTCTAATAATACTGCAAGGAAGCAAATATTATTACACTATATATGCTTCTACACTTATTACACCTCTTATAGCTACTAGATATAGGCTGTTTTGCCCCTTTAAAGAAGGTGTATAGGCCCTAAGCTAAGAATCTTATACGCAACTACATTACTTATATTACTAAAACTAAGTTCCTAATATGCTTTATAGGCGCCTATAAAGAGACATTTACTTCTAGCAATATCTAAGGAGGCTTCTAAGGCGCTAGAATAGTCCCTTTTAACCTAGAATAGGCTGTAATAGGTCTTAATGTCCGCTTATATACCCTACTGCTACCTACTATAGAAGATAAGCTCTAGTAGTCTTAAACCCTAAGCACTACTCTGCAATTAGGGACGCAATTAACGCTAGTTTAAGAGAGGATTTAAAGGCATGCAAGCAGCTCACTAACTTTAATAGTTAAGGCCTTTAAAAAGCTTGCTAAAGGCGTAGCTATAGTAGCGCACAAGCTAGTGTTAGCTTAAAAAGAGATTACTAGGCGTTAAGCAGTAAATAAGGCTACTACGCAACGTAAATTGCATAAAAGAAAGCAGTTACAGTAGAAAAGAATCCTAACAGCTAAGGAAGGCCTTTGAGTAACTACTCTAACTAAGTTTGAGGCGCATAGTAATAGTAAGAAGGCAAAGAAGTAAGTACATGTTAAAGGAGGTAAAGCAACCTAAAGACGCTGTAAAAAGTACTATAATGTAGAGCATAACTTGCACACGTGTAAAAAGCCTATAGAAGGTGTTACTTAATAATATTATATGCTGTACTACTGTATAAAAGGCTAACGTAGGCTAATGTAAGCTATAATAGGGTAGAGGTTTAGTGTAGTCTTAGTAGAGTAATCTGCTTAATTGTGTAATCTGCTTAACTGTAGATTACGTTAGTGTTTATAGTAGCTTCTCTTTATAGAGTACTTATTGCTGCACTATAGTCTCTATAAAGTACTACTACTTTAAGTCTAGAGACTATAATTGTCTAGAAGCTAGTAATAGTTGCAGTAACATGCTGCTCTAGGCTATTTTAGTGTAACAACTTATCTTCTATAAGTTACTTAAGTGTTTTAGCCCTTTGTCTATAAGCTCTGCAGAGGCGTTATTGCCCTTAATCTAAACAACTATAGTTGTTAGGGGCGTAGACTATTTACCTAACTACTATAGTAGTTTAGTTTAATATACTACTACTGTTACCTAAAAAGTATCTTGTAGAGTATCTAGTTAGTGCCTAGGGACTGTTATACTCTTGCGTAAGTAGGCCTAAGGCTATACACTACATATAGATAGTTTATTGGAATAATACCTAGAGGTGTTACTCTATATTAAGATTAGTTCTGTTATAGGAGTCTGTCTGCTAATTATATAGTGTTAGCTATGCCTTTATTATAAAGTTAGTTATTGTTTGCTCTAGACTAGGGTATAAGAGTCTAGCCCTATCTGGCTTCGAGAGAAGCTAAAGGGCTAAGGGCGTTACGCTAGCCTCTTATATAGCTTAGTCTTCTAAGCTAGTATATTAATTATCTATCTAGACAACTAGTTAATCTAGTTGTCTTGTATCTGCTTTTTAGCAAAATGGTTAAGAAATAGATATCTTTTACTAGGCCTTGCCTAGACCGTTACATAGGGACTTTGTAGATGTATAGCAAGTGTCCTATTAGGCGTGTATTATTCCTTGCTAACTATATAAAGTATAGGCGTTTAATTATTTAAAAAGTAGGCAGTAAGGCAGCAGAACGTTAGTAGGGCAGTAGATAGAAGTAAGAGAGTTGCAGTATATAAAGAGTAAATACCTTAACTTCTTCTTCTTTATCTACACTCTACTTACACTCTATACACTTTCTACTCTACTTTTTTATTATTATACCTCCCCTACCTACGCATATTAATAATGCTAAGTTGCTAGACATTGTGTATACACTGCCTAACAATATAGCTCTATAGTCTTTTCTCTCTTAGTTCTAGTACTATAGGTGTATAACTAAGCTGTCTACTAGGTCTAGCTCTAATTCTAATAGAATAATTAAGTTGTTTATACAGGTTTTTAGGAGCCCTAAGGAGTACTACATGCATAAGAATAACTTTAGCATATGCAATAGATGCTTATCTAGCAACGCTAGTAGATGTGTTAAGGTAAGTTTAGGGCTATGCCTAGTACCTACTTAATACTAACTTATCTAGATTGTGCCTTACTTCTACTGCGCTATTAACATGCTTAACTTCCTTATTAAGTAAGCTATCTGCAAGACAAATAAGGAGACTGCTTAATAAGGCAACACTACAACTAAAGACAATGTTCTAGCTACAACTTAGCACTACTAGTAGACTGCTTTTAACTATGCTAAGGCCTGCTGCCTTAGTACTGTAGCCTACAATACTGCTGCTAACCATTATATAAAGGACTTAGGTTTAGGTCTAGTAGACTATAATAAAGCTTATTAAGTTTTATATAAGTATAACCTATAGTGCTTTAATGTAAGTATCCTATTCCTTTGCTCTTACTGCAGCTAACTTTGTGTAGGCAGCCTTAGGTAATATTAGTTAAAAGGCAGCTTCTAATATAGTTATTAATATAGATATTAAGCGCATGTTCTAGTAGGATAGTGCTGCTAGAGGTGTAGAAGAGTGTTAGTACTACTACAGCACTAATGTGCTCTCTGCTAATAATGCCCTAGTTGCTTTCTTCTAGCAGTTAACAGTTTCTCTAACTAAGCCTATAGCTTAGAAGACTCCTAAGCGTTGTTGTTAAATCAGCCTAGACTTCTAGCCTAGCCCTACTAGGGGATTTTGAAGTTTTTCTTTTATTTTAGGTTGCTTTTTAGGATAATGTGTAGCAATAGATTTAAATATAATAATTATATAAACCTCTATGCCTACTCTAATACTCTTAACACCCTTGTCCCCTACCTTAGATAGTTGCTAGGCTAATCTACAGCCTTAGGATAGTAACTTTAAGTTAATATATTGTCTATAGTTTTTTGTAGCACGCGTAAGTATTATCTTAAGAGGATTTCCTTAGACAACTCTTCTTCTACTAAGATAGGTTTAGATTGCTTTAGCTTAACTAAGAATTAATCTTGCGCTTGCAAGCAGATTGCTATAGCGTATTAGTTACTATCTTAAGGTACTCTTTAAGAATTTCCTTATAGTAGTTAAGGTTCTCTAGTAGCTTCTAGGTAGCTTCTTTATTTAGCTAACCTAGCTACTTTACTAGGTACTCTTGCCTATAGGCTTAAGTGTTATAGTATTACAGAATCTCTTTAGCTTTATATCTCTTAGCTAGGAGAGTGTCCTCTAGGATCTGCGTAGGATCTAGCTAGAACCTCTTTTCTACAAAGAATTCCCTCTATAGTTTAAGTAAAGATATATTAAACACTAGGTGCACTCTATCTATTAATAGTAGTAGGTCTAGCTTATAAGGTAGCTTCCTAATCTTCTTTACAATAGTAAATAGACCTAGGTACTAGGCGTTAAACTTCTTAGAGGGTTAGCTAGTTGTTAGGTTCTTTGCCTAGAGCAGCACTTGCTTACTTTTAGCAAAGTGCCTATCTGCCTACTTAGTGTTATGCTAATAAGAATTGCTCTTCTAGGCATACTCTAAGCTATCCTTTACTACTGTCTATAGATTGTGCTACTGCTCTAGCTACTTAATTACCTGCTAGTGGAGGTCTAGTGCCTTTCTACTGTCTACCTAGGCCTCTAGGGGATAGTGTAACTAGTGCTTATCTAGGACTCTATTAAAGCCCTAAGAGTTATTCCTATATGCTACCTTAATAGGGGACTTCTTATATGCTAAGTAAGCCTTTAAGTTGTATGTGTACTCTACGTATATTAACAAGTCTACTTAGTTATCCTATTAGTAGTTTATATAGATATGTAGGTAGGTTTCTAACTTCTAGTTTTAGTGCTTTATCTGTCTGTTAGTCTGTAGGTAAAAGGCTGTACTAAGGCAATAGTTAATCTTTAAATAATAGCAGATGTTAGACTAGAATTAGCTAGTAAACACTAAGCTATAGTCTAATATTAGGGTATTAAGGGGACTATGTTTAAGAAAACACCGCTTAAGCAGTAGTTTAGCTACCTTCTAGGAAATAACTGTTTTAGTTATAAGTAGGTATTAGACATACTTACTATACCTATTAACTAGGACTAGAATTAAGTTATACTTGTTTCCTTAGTTATCTTTTAATGTTAGTAGGTCTGTTACAAAGTCTAGGGAGTAATACTACTAAAGTATATTAGGTACTAGAAGTAGAACTAGTAGCCTCTATAGCTTATGCCTATAGATCTTATTTAGTTAGCACACTGTATAACGCTAAATATACTTATATACATCCTTCTTTAAATTTAGCTAGTAGTACTTTTGTTTTAATAGCTAGGCAGTCTTTTTGCAACTATAGTAACCTCTTATAAAGTTATTATAGTTCTTTATAAGAATAGTTTAGCAAAGAGTTATATCTTAAGAAATCTACACTTTCTTACTTCTGCGCAGGATTCTACTAGAGTTAACCTCTTAGTAGTAGTAACCCTTAGCTGCTCTGCCTACTTCTTAACTTGTTAGCAACTTATAGGCAGTGTTCTGCTCCTAAACCTATTTAATGTAGTTAGTTAAGTGTTCTAGTGTATTTAGGGCGTATGCAGATTTGCCTTGCGCAGCATTATTAACAAGGTAGGTTAGTAACCTAACTTGTCTATTAAGGTTATAAAGGAGAGCCTCTGCAATATTAAAATTAGGTTCCTAAGCTTTAAATAAATTAGATTAACCCTAGCTGCTATAGACTATAGATAGCTAGTTAAGAGCTAAGGGAGACGCATCTCTAGTATCTATTAATAGGTAGAATTCCTTAGGGGCAGTTTTAGAGAGTTGCTAGGATCCTATAGGACACCTACTAGGGCCGCCTATTACCTTAGTTGCCTATTTAATATTTTAAGCCTTAGACTTCTAGATAGTCTATATTTAAAGCTTCTGCTAGAGAGTAGGTAGTATAGCATTACATAGTGCCTGCTATTCTCTAATAACTAGTCCCTTTGCGTAATCTAGACGCCTTAATAGGCTATCTATAAGGTTCTCTAGTCTAGGCTTATATTTAACTTTTCTAGCTGTTGGCTGTTTTGTGTTTTAATTTTGTAACTAGTGTTTGAGAAGGCACTTATCTGCGCTACGAACCAGCACTGTCACAGGGGTATCAATTAGCACCAGTTCTTTTATAAAACATATTATTTATTTTAAGTCTTACTAAAACACAAAAGATAGTTAATTATATCTACCTCTTTACAGCAAAGCGCATCTATATTAAAGCTAGTTTATCTAAATAATAATATACAAAAAACAATTAACCTCTAAAGCTACGCCTAGCTAGCAATTATACCTCTATATGTTTTTAACTTGTGATTGTACTGTCTGTGTTCGCAACGTAAACACAGTGGCTCCTTTTTGCCTAAAACTCTGTTACAGATTACTTTAGAAGCAGCAACCTAAGCTACTCTATCCCTTCTAGACTCTTTACACCCTCTTAGACAAACAAATAGCCTTTAAACATCCCTAGCGCCTGCAGTATGTGTAGGATAGTGCTAATCTGTCTTACTATATCTATAGCCTGCTGTAGTATTGTTAGAAGAGCTAACAAAACGCTCTAACTAAACATATACACTCTTATTACTTTGTTAATATTAAATTTAATGTAGGGGATGCTGTTAATAAAAAAGGGTTAGATGTAATTAATACTATATTGCTAATAAAGCGCCTAGTCACTAATAAGCGCAAGGGCACTAATTAGATGTACTTAGAGCAGATTTTTGCGCAGTTAAGGTTATAGTAGTTTAGGTCTTAGTTATAACCTATAGCTATAGGTAGGTGCTTAAAATAAAAGCTTATAATAGTAGTAGAGTTGTAAGTTTATTATGCATACTGCGTTTAGAGCAGAAGGTTAAAGGATGCAATTAAGTATAAGACACTAGCATAGACAGACTTTATAAAATTATAGATATTAACTATGTAGGCGTGTTGTAGACTCTTCTTGCAATATTAGCTGCTTTTTAGTTAAGAGGTTGTTGCCTACAATGCCTCTTATTCTACTAAGATTGTTTAGTTTGCGATGGAATTACAAATGTTTAGTAAGCGTTAAGCTTTTTCTACTATAGTTTATTGTTAACTTAGACTTTACAGTTAGTTAGTGTTTAACTTACTTATTATTAGGTTTACGCAAGACGCGTACACTAAATCTATTAAGATATTTTATTAACATGTATGTTACAATTTTTTATGCTGGAAGTAGAGGGACTAGGCTTATTTTAGTTACTACTTTTTGTTTTACACCCCTATTTGTTGTGCTTCTTTACAATCATTAAATTATATTTAACTTTAAAGTTATACCTAGCTAGCTCTTCTGCCTAGCATGCTTGCTTAGGTAAGAGCTCTTTTATAGTTATAAAGTACTATAGGTTGTTATAATTAGAAAGTACTTAGACTATTAACAGGGCATGCTTAAGGTAATGTTGCTACTACCTAAATGCCTTAATAATTATAGCTAACTCCTTATTATAGGTATGCTATCTAATTAATAGACCTTAGAACTTCCTACTCTAGAGTGTCTCTAGCTTCTAGTGTTGCTTTGTTAGTACCTCTAACAATTGTAGTTACAGTAGTATAGCAGCTATAGCAAAGTCTAACGCGTTAGTAAGAACTATAATTAGCTTAGTAGGATTAAAGTGCTGTAGCACAAGGGCCTTAGTAAACTTCTTCCTAATAGTAAAGAAGGCCTAGTGTACTTTCTCTAGCTAACTCTATAGTTTGTACTATCTTGTTAGGCCTTTTTAGATTTTTACTAGCGTTTTCTTCCCTCCCTTTGTTAAAGTAGAGCTACCTAGCTCTAACTCTAGCCTCTAAGCAGAGGTTATATAGTCTACTAACAAGCGCATAATCCTAGAGTAGTTAAAAATAAACCTTTAATAGAAGTTAGCAAAGCTAAGAAACACTTAGATATCCTTGCATCTCTTAGGCTCTAGCTACTCTTAGATTGTTTACATATAGATAGGATCTATAACTACTCTACTAAGCGTAACAATAAAGCCTAGGAACTTAACTAGCTTTGTTATAAACAAGCATTTGCTTGCCTTACAGAACAAACCTTATTTAATAAGTTAATCTAGGATCTCTTTAATATAGGCTTAATAATCCTCCTCGTGCTCTAAGTATATAAGGATATTATCTAGATACACTACACAGGTACAGTTAATAAGACCTCCTAGGGCTTGCTAGATATAAGATTAGAACGTTGCTAGGGCGTTTGCTAACCTAAAAGGCATAACTAGTTACTTAAAATAGCTGTACCTAGTTATAAAAGCTGTTTTCTACTTGTTGCCTTCCTTAATCTAGAGCTTATAGTAGGCGTTACGTAGATCTAGCTTAGAGAAGATAGCAGCTTTTAATAGCCTATCTAGCATCTTATTTACAAGGGGAATAGGATACTAGTTTTTAATAGTAATCTTGTTAAGGCCCTTGTAATCTACACAGAGTTGCAGTATACTATTAGCTTTTAGTATAAATAGAATAGGTGCCCTAGCAAGAGACTTACTTAGGCGTATCTAAATCTTCTCTTGCGCTGTATTAAGGTAACTCTAGACTATTTCTAGCTCCTTCCTAGAGAGTTTATAGATAGGCATGTTTAGTATCTTGCTCCCTAGCTTAATATTAATAGAGTAATTATCATCCTAATGCAGTGCTAATATACTAGACTAGTATTTACTAAATGCAAACTACTTATAGGGTAGCTCTAAAAAAATGTGCTTAAGCTCTTCTAGGTCTAGTTTGTTGTCTATAGGGTTAACTAAAGGATAATCTTTATTGCTATTTAAGAGGACTTAGGCTATGCCTGTAGGTAGCATCCTAGAGCGTTAAGAGAGCCTCTAGATTATACTTGCTACTATGCGCTTTCCTGTAGCTTTAGGGAGCTATAATAGGTCTAGATACTGCATAATATAATGCTAAAGGTAGTCTACAACTTTAAGCATTTTGTTCTAGAGCTAGAAGAGTCCTTTATTATAGAAATAGTCTGTATTAAGGACAGCGTCTCTACTTAGCCTCTAGGCTAGTAGTAGTCTACTGTCTTCTTAGTTACTCTCTAGAAGGGTGTTAATTGCCTCCTCTAGAACCTAGTAGACTAGGTTACCTAGGTGCATAAGGTATGCTCTTTCTCCTAGTTCTATAGAGTAAAACAGGTTCTATATAGTAGTAATGTATACTCTCTCTATATTATTAGAGAACTACTTATATATGCCTTTAGAGAAACAGATACATAGATTAGTAGATGCTAACTATAAGTAACCTAGTACTAAGTTATACCTCTTAAAGGCAGCTAACTAAAACTTCTATAGTCCTATAGAATTGACTATACTATTACTATCTAGGCAATTAATAGTTAGATTGTAGAGTTGTTAGATGTCTAAGTAGTTGCTATTAAGGAATATAGCTACTAGCCTTTAGTAGAATAGTTTATGTTCTAGGTAGAGGTTATCTACTACTTACTAACTAATAAGGTTTAGCTCTGCTCCTAAGTTATAGAGGGCTTAGAGCAGTGTTAGAGATCTATTAGAGCTCTAGAGGGTTATAGTAACTACAATACAGATTTGTTTCCCTTTAGTTTTAGGCTCTAGTTGTAGTTAGGATAGGTTAGTAACTAAGGCTTCCTTTTTTCTAACTCTCTAGTTAACTAGGAATTCCTATTGTTGTTTCCCTTGTAGTAGGAATTATAGCTACTATAGTTTTTCTAGTAACTTTTTTAGTTGCCTTAGTCTTTGTTTTAACTCTAGCTATTACTGCAGTTATTAGACTAGGTAGCTACTAGGGTGCTATTGCTCTAGCTATAGAAAGGTGTACCTCTACAGCTAGCATATCTCTTATTTCCCTTCTAATTAAGGGATGTAGCGTGCTTCTTACTATAGTTAGTGTTATTACTTTTGTAAGCAACTATAGGGCAAGCTACTATTTCTATATTATAAAGAGCTTATTTAAACTTATGCTATTACTAGATGTTGTCTAAGCTACTATTACGCTAGATCTCTTATTAGAGATAAAGCAGAGTTTTAGACTACACAAAGGTAATCTTAAAGTTATAGTCTTTAGTACTATTATTAAACTTAAAGAAGCTATGTAGTAGTAGTAACTCCTAGTAGTTTAATAGCATTAAGAAGGTGTTAACTATATTGCTATCTCTCTACTTGATATTAAAGAACTTAGTATAGTTTTTATACTTAGTAAGAATAAAGTCTTGTACAAGTCGCTTCTTCTTTGCCTTAAGGTTAGACTATAACTAGATAGATCCTTAGTTAATCTGTTATTAGATTAGTTCGCGATAGATACTAAACTAAATAGTACCTATAGCCTAGTAGGTTCTTGTAATAGAATCCTCTAGTACTTAAGCGTATTAGAAGGCTGTTTTAATGTCCTTAATCTACTAGTCTACTTGCTAGGGAGATAGAGCTCTACTCTTAGTGCCTAGCTTAGGTTTAGGTTAAATGTTGTTTAGAACCTAAATAATCTTCCTAGCCTTATTAAACACTAGCTAGTTAGGTTCTAACTAGTTCCTGCCTTCAGTTAGGCCTAGGGCTTATAAGGCCTAGTTAATCTAGTTCCTTTAACTAGCTAGTTTAGCCTTAGTAGCTCTAGCAAGCTCTGCCTTAAAAAGGTTCTTAAGGAGTTGCTTAACAAATAAGGGCTAACCTATAGTTGGAATAGCTACAGGTTATACTCTAGGCGCCTTAGTAGCAGCTAGAGGGTCTGTATTTAAACTTGTTGCTAGGTTTACTTAACTTAGATAGGATAGCACATCTATTAGGATACTAGTAGGGCTGTAAGCCTATTTATTTCCTAATTCTATAGGACCTAACACTTAGTTGTTAGATGCACTAGGTGTTATGTTACTAGCCTAGAGTATGCCTAGTAGTAACAAGTTTGCTACTACATTATGTATAGGATACCTCTAGGCGTCTATTAGGTTGCTACTAGGGCTAGGCTGTTAAGAGCCTAGCGCGTTGTTGTTGCTAGCAGCACATTAACAGCGTTAATTTCTAACTATTGTAATAGGTATAGAAGAAATTAGATATCTTCTAACTACCTCTTCTAAGAGGGAGTATAAAGGATTTAAATTGTAAAGGCACTATAAGCAGGCAGGAGAGATAGGACAAAAACGTATAGTATTAGATAAGATAAGAGATAAATCCTTAGAGGTTAAGCTTCTAAGGATTTAGAGGAATATATATGTGTGTAGACTCTAAGAGGTAACTGTAGTTGCTCTAAGGTGTTCCTAAGAGTTAGCACACCTAAGGTAGAAAGCCCCTAATATGCAAGACCTTATTACAAAGCTTAAAATAAGCTTAATAACTATTAAGGGTCTTTATATATCTGTTTTAGTCTGCTTAGGTCTTTACACACATCTCTAAATCCTGTAAGGATTACCCTATAGGGTGTTTAGTTATATAGGTAATCTTTATAGTCTTTTAGAACTTATTGTAGAATTTATAATAATCTTTATATAACGTACTTGTCGCGGTAAATACCGCTTAGATTAGTGATTGTCTAATCTGGATTACTGATTTTGTGATCCGAACCCGGATGCGCTAAGTCACTAGCGTCGGATTAAGGATATATAAACAATCAGGTTAAACCAATAGATTAGTAGAAGAATTTAATCTCTCTTTCTTAATTATTA
>SATY01001122.1:0-12243 GCA_004335155.1 Ascochyta viciae
CTATACGCTTCCTATCTTGGAATTACCTAGTCTAGTTAGTCTAGGTCTTCTAGATTAGGGAAGAAAGTAGTCTGTCCTCCTTTCCCCCTACTTTCTTTACAGAGCTCAATCCCATATTTTGCTCAACGAAAAGCTCGGTTTGGAAAGTACTGAGAAATGTAATAATCAAGGAGGTTTTCGACGTCGAATACGCGAATGGCTATGATGCTTGAGCCAATCAGACTAGAGCTATTTACTCTTCACGGTTTGTGGAATGTATAAACATTGCGTAAAGTACTCATGCACTGATGAACAACTCTGAAATCAATGCAACTATTGTTTTTGAGCAGATGGCATTGATTTTGTTATTCAAACAAGTTGTGCAAGGTGCTGAAGCATTAGAAATCTATCAGCCCCCTGCCCCCACGCTAACGATGTCAACACGCCGAAACCAGAAATCAAAATAAGTTTTGTGTCAGACCACCTTTTGCACTGTAGATATGACATATGAAAACATTGTGCTGAAAAGGCATACCTACAGCTATCAAGTGCTGAGAGTTCTTAATACACAATGACTTTCTTTGAAAATCTCTACCCTGCATTGGAAGAGTGAGAGCCTATCCCCGCTTTATATCTGCTATTCACTTTCCTTCTGACTCTGTTACCCTTGTTTTCTCAGACCAACGCTCAGTAGCCATCTCCATACTACCTGTCCTTGTCTTTTTATGTTTAATCTCGCCTTGCTATACATTTGGAAGCCCTTCGGCAGACTACTGCCAAAGCTCAGCGTTTGTTACGATGCCGGTGTGATTTATCGAGTTTGCTATCGTAAGATCAAGAGAAGGAAAGGTCATATCTTTATTGGTTGGTAACCCAGAGAAGAGAAAGGCTACTAGTCCCAAGCGCCTTATTGACTGCCTTAGCTTGCGGGAGAGATTCCTCTGGGCCTTCGCATTGATGTTACCTTCACATCGAGGCATCAAATGGAACTGGCAGGTCAAAAACGTCCCTCATCATCCCTACCAACACCTTCTCAAGTGGGATTATGTAAGGTTGCATGTAAGGAAAGCTGCTTCAGCATACATGCGTTTCGCTCCAGTGTTGGTGCTTCTCGGCCTCACATTAACATTGCGAGATCAGAATCTAAACAACTTACTTGTAACGGCGGCTTTCGATGCGTCGATAGATTGATCTGGCGCTGTATGGGTTTGGAATTGACTCAATAGCGTCTACAGTCTCCTTGCGGCGGTCACTGTCGCATTTGGGTTACACGAAAAATGGGAATGGCCACCACTTATGGGTACGTTGAAGGACGCGTGTTTAGTGGGGCGAGTATGGGGTAGGGTGTATTATTAGACTATGTGATAGGTACGTGTATATTTCACAGACTAAATCTACACATTGCATTGTGCAACTTCTCAATAGGGAAGCAGAATACCGTAGGCAACGGTTCAGTTTATCAGGCCTGACAATTTGCCCATCCTGGCTTTCTGCAGTGCCCCAAGCTCCATGTGCTCTGATTCTATGGATTCAGACATTGAAACCACCGTTTCTTCCATGGCCGAAGAATTAGCCATATCATGAGGAATGCAACCAACTTCACTTTTTGCCGCTACTTTTGTTGTTTTTAGAGTAGACGCATAATCCCACACTCTAGTATGATACAGCTTGTTGGTGTGAATTGTTGCATGAAGGTCTACATGGAGGCCCTCTGCAACGAAAACAAACTCGCCTTCACTTGGGGACATTTTTCCACTGCCTTCTTCTTCAACCTCTTCTCTGCCATGCTCGCTAGGAAGGCGACAATCGGTCAAGAAAGGGCTTTGAGCAATCCCAGCACCTGACGAGAGGGAAGAATTCGTTGGCAGCGATTGTTCGTACTGATGATATGATATCCTTGCTTGCTGTGACGCGCATTTCAATCTGGCCTTTTCTTTTTGAGAGCTCTTGCACATCTCGTCTGCTGCCGGTAAGGAATTGGAGCATATCGACGCTGGTAAACGATCTTGGGATGGCCACGAAACACCGTGGCTATCACTTTCGGCTACCATGAGATTAGAATCGGGGCTGTAGTGATAACCGAACCTTTCATATGTACCTGCTGCTCTGAACATGTGCTCAGATTGGCCGTATCGCCTCGCAGCCCACAATGTGGGGTTTTGCGAACGTTCAGATGCTTCTTCTGGAGTAAGATTAGAATCGTCAAGCATAAAAGGAGGCATGGCAATATGGTCGTAACCCATCTTGTACAGAATTTGCGGTTGGCTGGACGGTTGATGGTTTCTATACCTGCTTCTCGAGGGAACCGGTGCTCATAAAATGCTGATCGTACTCTTTCGTTCCAAAGGAGCAGTAGATAGAGGTAAACACAAATCCTGCATGTATTGGAGTACGGCATGTAAAGCTATTGTTTTTGTGTCAATTCACTGACTTGGCTTGTCACAGGAGGTTATGGGCCAAGGAGTGTACTTGGCAGATGTTCGGTACCGATTGGAAGGAAGAGCACTGCTGCAAGATTCGCAAGAGGTACTGCCACAGAGCCAAAGTTGAATGAGAATTTGTGACACCTCTCTCCGGTGAAGAGAATGCCCAACATGCTGTTTGAGGTGATAGGATACTACGTCGAACCTATTTTTGTTCCGGGCAATTGCAGAAGGATCTGGCAACCGCTCGAATATCCGATTGGTATCTGAGTCCACGGCAGCAGCACCGCATGCATCTAGATGACTCCGCGAAAGCACATGTGTTTAGTTTCGGGCGATTTGGTTGTTCCTTCTAAAACAGCCTCGATGCATGAGCCAGGGTCTGCTGCAAGGGGACGGCCCGCAATAAACAATTGTTTGGCAATGCGCAATTGTCAGCCTCACGGTACGAGCCTCATCTCTTGACTTTTCTGCCAAAATCTTGTCGGTCGTCTAGGTAATCAACGGTACAATTCGTGGCAATAGCGTTCAACATCGGTTGATACAGTCGACCGGAATCTGGATGTTGGATTCTCCCGAAGGGATTGACTCATAGGTAAGTAGCGTTGGTATGTTCCACGACCGTGGGCGAACGGATCTACAGCAACGCGGGTAAAGACTCCTTTGTTCAGCATGTGACGACGAAACAAGCGGTTTCAGGAACAGTATTGCAATTTCAGCGGAGACTGAAGAAAGCCGCTACTTACAACGTTGGTCCAATGAACTTCTTCGCTGAGCAGAGTGGCAGGTAGAACCAAGTGCCAAGTTGGCAGTGAGGTCAGAAGTATGTCAGTACGCCTAGAATACTGCTGACTGGTCATATTTGATTTGCTCCAAGGCTGTCCTGTTTTCGTGCTGTGTAGCACAAGTGGGGCCGCTAGGACTGCAGACCTATCCCCGTGCTACGGTCGTAGAAATGAAGAACTAGACGGATTTCCGGTCGAGAATTGCGCATAGAGGAACTATATGCAGAAATGAGATCGGGTATGCTGTAGATTTTGGAGTCAAAAAGTTTATTGGACAATAGATGGATGATAGAGTGATGCATGCGGATGGGCGGGGGTGGTGGGATTTTGTATCTATCCCCGATTGATCATCAACGATACGGCATTGTGGGACAATTTGGCTTAGCATCAAAAAAAGGGCAAAAGAAAGATGTCAGAAAGGTACATCTATGCAAACGGGAATCGACTTCTCTTTAAACCTTAGTGAAGGGCCGAATGATAGTGTGGCATGCTTGTACGGTCTCAATTCCAAACGGGCCGTTTCGATCAGTTATGATGACACCAATGCACGTCCTGAGACCTAGATACGAATAGGATACCTAGCGGATGTGCTAAACATAGCCCAAAGCTGATGGAAAGAGTACAACCGCCGTGGCTACAATAGAAAGGGCTTCATCGAGTTTGCTATTGCTACCGAAGAGATTGAGCAGGACGGTAAGGAAAGTGCAGTGAGCTTTTGCACGCCGTTTATTTCTTCAACTTTGCTGACTTCGAGAAGACTATGTAGATTCCCCACTGTTTGAGAGCAACGACCGGCTTCAAAAGCCTGTTCCCGAGATTTTTGATACACTACGTGTAACCCACTGTTTCTTTCTCCAGCGTCAAGATCTCCGCAAAGTTCCTGATACGCGAGGTTTTCTGTATCGTAAAGGAGCCAAGTATGTACAGAACAAATCTGGAGAACAAACAAATAAAGCAGAGTAGAGACAGCATGAGAATAGTCATGAGCACTAAAAGCATCTTGACTTCGTGACGTTTTGGTCAGCGCAAAAAGAAAATATAATTTAAGAGGTTTGCAAAATGTTCGATATCTGGCTCTGCAACTATGAAGAAGAAAAACTTAAGTGTAGTCTGTGTAATTGTTCTGTACTCAAGGTTCCCTAATGATCCAGCATATTGGGAACCTGCTCTGTCAATTCAACCAGTTTTATTTCTAAATCTATCGATGCCTAAGCAGATTTGCTTTCCTTTGGCTGGGCATGAGCATTGTTGGCGTGATTGATTGCCTTGCGGCCTGAAGGCCTGCGCTCAGTGTCTGTGTTCCTCCGACTCTCGTTTCAGAGCAGCTTTACTACGCTGCGGCGGATGCGCAACCCATGGGATCTTGAGCATAGCATTTGGTTGAAACCATTCGTTCACACGGGTTGACTGTTCCAAGTCAAGTACTAGCTCAGCTACTTCTGCCTTCAGCGTCTCAATCTGTTCGGCATGAGTAACTGATTCTTGTGCTCTGATTTTGAGCTGTTCCCGAAAGATCCGCAGTTCGTGTGCATGCTCGAGCAAGATCTCGTCATGGACGTTCTGCATGAACACAATTTGGTTATGGTAATCATCAGTTCTATCTTTACCTTCGGCATCTTGATCTGCGATTGAAGTCTTTGCCTTATTGGACTCGGTGGAAAAAGGGGTTGAATTGTTAGACACGGCGTCCATCGCCGCGTGCTCTTCGGCTACCTCTGTTGATAGTCGTTCACTGACGTCGTACGGCTGCAAGTTCGTAATTTGCCGTTCCGTAACATTGGATTGTCGAAGTGATGTCGGCAGGCATTCTGTATGGGTACCTGGAGAAGCAATAAGGTCTATCAACTCCCAGTGCTCGGCTCTGGACGTTGGGTTCTGGAAATCGAAAGCTGGCAATACAGGGGCATCGTTAGCTATGCTCTCAGGTACTGTGTCGGATTTTCGATTACATTTATCAATTATAAAGTTTTCGGAATTAGAACAAGCTAGGCCTAGCTTTGTCATGGTAGCCTTAAGCCGATCTGCGATAGTAAGAATTTTCACATCGATGGCATTTTGCGAGCGTTTAGTGTGTTTAGTCCGGAGCTCTTTTGCTTCATCTTCTGAAACGCTCCCTTTCAATTCGATGCGCTTCCCAGCATTGCAATTGCTGTGAGCGGCAGTTTTCTTGTGGCTCAGCTTCAGCTGCCTTGACTGCTGTGGCAGTTGGTTGGGTATAAAGGAATGGAAGATATCTGAAGCTGTCATATTCTGAAGTGGAGTTATGTTCGGACGCGATTGCGCGGGGCAGGACAATCACAGTGGTAATAAGCGATGCAAATGATGGCTGTTTCTGAAGCACGAAAAGTTTTGAGTAGATGATATATAAGACAGCTGCTTCTAGCATCGTGCATGCATGTGAGGCATTGTGAGAACGTGGAAGATATCGTAAGCCTATCAAGGGGCAATTGATCCATCACCTTTGTTTTTCTAAGAGCACAAAGCCAACGCTTTATCAAGTTTAAGAGAATGCGTCAGTTTGCGTTGGCTTCCATACAATACTTGTTTCTTTTTATTCTATCTACTCCGACATTTTTCGAACAACGTGTACTACAACTGAAGGAGCAACGTGAGCGCGGCGAATAATCTTCAGTAGCTTTTACTGGACTATTCAGGTAACAAACTGAAGCGATATCACTAAGGGTTAAGTGCAGCTAAAAAAATTTGTAGGATTTGAGGTGGTCAAACAAACAGACTTTGTCGAAATAACGAATGTATCTTCCGAGATTAAGTGTAGTAACATCTAATGAGGCTCTACGCATGCACTTGATATGGATCTAAGGGCCTTTTTCGAGGGATTCTTCACTGCTATTCCTTAGTTGAAGGCTTGCGAAAGCTCTAGTATTGTTAAGGTCAAGGCTTCGTATTTGAGCCGGCGCCCAAACATCGCGTCTACTTCGAATGTTTGAAACTGCTACATTATCGCTTTCATTCATATGCTTATAAGGAGCTCTATTGTAGGCATATATCTGAGGTGCATGAACTTGTTTGGCATTTGTGGGTTCATGCTACCAATGAACCAATCTGTTATAACGCATCAAAAACTGTTGGTACCTCAATGGTTCCAGGCTTTCTGATCGCCGTCAGTAAATCTTTCATATTATATCGGATAGATGAAAGACTTGTTCTGGAGATCAGACAGATCAAGGACTGCGAGGTCTACTTTCACCCTGACAGTCTCCCCTCCAGCGTTGGTCTCTTCCACGACCCCCCTTTCAGCTTCCTCGCCATTGATTGTGCGTAGAATCTCCTTTCGTTCTTGGTTTCTTCGTACGAGAATGAACCGAATCACCAGCAAGATTGCAGGCGTTCCGACCCAGGCAATGACGATCATCGATACCCAAGCGCCGTAATACCTGGGACCTGCCGAAGGAACCCAGATTTGAGGAGAGACCAGATTCCCTACACAATATCCAACCATGAACATAACGTTACGAGTGAGTTTCTTGGTGTACCCGGCAGCTGTAGAGGTCGTCCAACCGAGAGCGATGATATATGTGACACCGTAAGTGGAAGCGGCCAGGATCAGGCACGCAAGTAAAGCAATCTTGTTCTCCCATTCTATTGAGACCATCCCGACCCCACCGGCAATTGAAGGTAAACACCAGATTGATGCATGCCAGGCAATATTCCGTGGCCATCGTCGCAGCGCAAGGGTCGCCACAATACAGCAAGCCATACCGAACCCCCCTCCTGCTGCAGTGACCAAGGTCGAGTTTAGAGATGTGATGCCAATAGACGTGGTAATGAGGTTCTTCTGTCCGTAGTTGAGATTGTTGGAATACATCAAGGTGAAGGCCTGCAAGGCAAACAGCCATGAAACTGGGTCTTTGATCGTCTCCACAAATTGCTCTTTCTTGAAATGTTTTTGCTCAATAGAGCTTTGCTGCGACTGATGCACGCGACGAATGACTTGGATTCTTTCCTCAAGTGACAACCAACGAGCATCTGCTGGATTGTTGGGGTAGTCGATCCACACCCAGATAGCAAGGAGGAAAGTGATCCCCCCAGTAACGATGTGCAGCAGCTTCCAGGGGAGGACGGCCCCTGTACTCCAGAGTAAACCATACGAGATGAATGCGGTGGCTACAGGTGCAGCCTGGCAAGTGATCCATAGCACCGGCTGTAGAAAAGACTGTTCGTGGCGGTTGAAGAACATACCGATCGTGATCTCCATTGCTGGAACAATAATGGCTTCGGCCGCTCCTAACGCTAGACGCATGACGACGAGGCCGGCATATCTTGTGGCGACACAATGCAAAAAGACTATGACTGCCCAGCTGAAGACGACACCGCCAACAAATTTGCCGAAAGGCAAGCGCTGCAACAGATAATGCCCGGGCCACTGGAACGCAAGGTATCCTGCTGACCTGAGCTACACACATGGATGGGGATAGTATTCTCGCACTCACCGACATAGAACATGGTGTTTAGGTTGTTGTATTCGGCTTTGGTGATTTTGGTCTCTTCAAATAATCCTAGAATGGCAGCGTAGCCAAGCGTCGATTTGTCGATCCGTATGCGGTCAGACTCTTCCCTTTCTACTCAAATATGGGCGGACCTACGAAAAGTACAATGTTGATTGCCGAGAGCAGAGTCATCAGACGCCAGTAAATCTTTCGTCTTAGTTCCTTTTCCTTCTCCGGGGTCAACGGACCAAACTCATGGTCGTGTTTCTCCAGCAGCCCGAGTGTTACGTCGGCGTTGCGAGCGTCTACTGTCTTCTTGGCAGACAGCACCCGTGCTTGAGTTGGTGCTTTTTCATCACCCATGATGATCTGTGACGTGCGGATCGAGCTTCAGTAAGGGATATCACACGTATTAGGACAAAGCTCATGCTTAAATACCAGTGTATCCCGAGTCGCGACGTCAAGCTGTAAAATTGCGACATCGATAGCTCAGGTTCATCATAGACCTTGTTTTGGCATTGAGCAATAAATGCTTGCCAAGAGCAATCCTTCGGATTCGCTGCGCAAGAAACTTTTGTCGGCTTGCATATCGTATATGTCGTCATAATTCTGGGCTCTTTCACCATTGTGATTCGGTGCAAAAGCGGCGTAACCTTAGGCCCTGACTCGGTTGTTCCAAGACGGTACCACAAAAAGCCAAGGCCCACAACAACGAAACTAGTAGTTAGGTCTGCAGAAAGCGAGTGAATCTTAAGGCACATGTTTACAAGAACGGTGAGAAGATTTGTCTTGAAGGCTAAACGTGTCCCAAGTGTAACGATCTTGCCAGCCATTGGCCAGCTAGAATGATGTGCGACGTATAAGTAGGACGATCCATCAACAGCTCGAACGTTGAACAATTTGTTGCTCATGCATTTCAGATAGCTCAAAGAACAGATGTAGGCTTCGAGATGGGGTAGATCTATGCTTCTTCAATCAGGGCTTAGATGTCATGTCATCGGTCAAAAGTATGTGGGTAGATGGCACATGGAGTCGGAGAGGAAATACGCTCATATACCGGCCAGAACTAGCAGGCAGAATATGGTCATATTTTGCCTCTGTTTTGGCTGCGACACATGGGCTAGGTCAAAGCAGCAAAAAACTTTGCTGTTGAATAGGAAGGCAAAAACTCCATGCATCTGACATGCACATATCAGTGAGCACAAATTTTATGGACACCTGCCGTTGCGCGTTCTATACGTTACTGGAACAGATTAAACGGCCCAATCTCATTACTCACATCTGATGTTCGATGACGCTGCGCGAGGATAGACTGCAAACATCCATGGAATTTTCAGCAAGCGCTCACCGGGATCCAGTGCCATTTTCTTTTGCATGCTGTGGTTTTCAAAGAGTCGGTCTGCAGGACAGTGGCAAATACTTTCTTGGTTATTGGTGCACGCGTGGAGTGACACTATCTGAAGCGGGGAAGGCAGCCCGAGACGATTTTCAAGACGCAGAGATACTTTCGCTAAAGCCGAGGTTTTGCAGATCATTGTCTAGCAGGTCGTACCGTTCACCCCGCTCTGACTTAGTATATCCAGTTTTGAGTCTCACAGTGCCCTTCACATGGCCCATCGAAATAGTTTTATCAACTTGCGTAAGTCCCTGGGACAAAACATCTCTGTAAGCGGAACAGAAAAATGAGAACTGACAGTAACTTAGAAACCAGTACGTGTGTAGCGCCCTCATTGGTTCACTGTTAAATCAAGAGGTAATTGTACGAACCAGCTATCTGATCAATAGCCATATAGCTTTTGGATAACTCTATCATACAGGATGTCATTACCTGTTGTGCTTTATTGGTCCGCTGGCTTACCGCGCGGTACAGGTAACACTCAGGGTCGACCAACGACAATCCATACGCTCAGGCTCTGTGGTCTACCAGCTCTGACCCTCTTGTTCAGTAATAAATTATTTCTAGATAACCTGAGTGCCGACGACATCTCACTCTTGAAGAACTTAGATTAGCGGAATACAAACCCAGGTGAGAATTGATACGTACAGCGACGAATGTATACTCCTTCTCGGCACTGACACTGCTTAGTTGCCACAAGAGCGAATTCCGATGTGGGTTGTAACGTCTTTGTATATCGGAAAAGCTCATGGCAGAACAAAATAGACTGTGATACGGGTGTTAATGCCCTTTATAGCAGACATATATCGACACACGCAGAGACTGACGTTCGAGGTACAATTGGTGTCTTGCCAAGGCTTTATATCATACTCTTCTTCCTTTTCCAAAGTCGCTGGTCTATATAGTTCATTGAACGCGCTGAAAACTCGATTAGCCAATCTGAAGATGCTGCCTGGACGTTCGCTCTCTGTGAAATGCATTCACCTTGGGGACTACAACGTTCCATGCTGGTCCCGTTGCGGAGACGGCAGATTGGCATGAACGCGAAGTGCTGTGTTTTCGGTGGGATTTTTCTCGTATCCGATCCAAAAACCAGAGCAGGAGCCGCGTGCATATTTTGCACGCACATGGGTTCGAAGACAGACCAATCAAGATGCAAAATTGGAAGGGATGTAGGTTAGTCCAAAATGGGAAACGTTATTAGCGCCTAGATAAACCCTGGAACACAGCTATTCTAACCAAATGTCACCATTTTTCTTTCTATTCACGAACATGCATCTACGCCCTGCACAACCTTCGGACGAGCCAGCAATAGTCGACATATGCACTCGTGCCTTTTTCGACGAGGACCTCTTTGGCAGAATCATCCATCCCCGGCGCGCAGAATATCCGCAAGACGTGCAAATCTTCTGGCACGAGTCGCTACGCAATGACTGGTCTTCACCACTGAATAAGGTCATAGTCGCAGTATCATCCGATCATGGTGGGCATGAAAAGATTGTCGGCGCAGCAATATGGCAGCGCCAGGGCGACGACGCGGGTGCGCAAAGTGTCATAGCGGAATGGGCTGATCCGGGACCGTGGCCAGCATTGGCCTCAACACGCAACCGTGCTCTAGAACCGTCCAGGAAGAACATCTTGCAGGATTCAGCATCGTACACAAAACATTACTGGTCCGGCCTGTGCGCAGTAAACTGGCACGCGGCTGCGATAAAAACCCGCACTCACAAATAAGCTAATTTTTGGCACCACCCACACAGCTCGCCTCATAACACTAATTAATTAACCATCTTATATCAGAATGTAGCGCTTAATTAGATAAGTATTTCTGTGTTTTCAAGATATATTTAATTACGTAGTAGTAGATCTATTACAACTTGTAGCTAAGCCCCTGCATCTACTTAATTACCTATTACTTATTACTACCTAGTGTACTATCTATCTATCTTAATACAGTCCTATAGTCTCTAAGGTATAGTATTAATACGTCTGTTAATAAAGTTTATGCTAATCTTATCTTACCTCTCTATGGCTAGGTTCTTTGTATCTCTTTTATTCTAATGTAGGAACTTTTTAACGTGCTGTTTAGCTAGTTGCTAGCAGTTCTTAATTAGAGAGAGGTTAGGGGATAAGTAATAGTTAAAGTAGTGCTGTAGACTATAACGCTCCTTCTAACTTCTAATAATATTTAACTTGCCTAGTCTATAGCTAGAGTCTCTATCTTCTTCTAGAGTAAATGTGTAACCTCTCTCTAGCTAAGGTTTAACTACAGGGTTAAGGATTTAGTTAATATACCTGCTCTGTGTTATCTTACTATTACTATTGCTGTTAATATTATAGAAGATAAGGTCTAACTTAAAATTATAACTTATGCTGCCTAGGCGTGTACTTGTTTAAGTAATTTATTATAGGTATCCTTCTCTTCTCTAACTTAGATATAGTCTTTACAGTACCTCTCTCCTAGCTTTCTTATAATGTAAATAGACCCCTCTAGTCTAATAGCCTAGTAGACCTTATCTAAGAAGCGTACATAATACTAATCCTCTAGATTTAGATACCTTTCCTTTATTATAGTTGCCTACTCTTTCCTGTGTTAATGTAACGGGCTAGGCCCAGGTGCTAGCTCCTTAGCGTACACCGCCTCGGCAGTACTCCAGCTTGCACTCTCAGCATAGACCAGAGCCCCGCCACAGAGCCAAAGTGTCTAAAACAAGGTTATAAAAACTCTGCAACCTCTGCCCTAGAGGTTGTTCTCTATCAAATCCATCTTGTATTTTACTAGCAAATTCCCTTAGAGGTCAGCTCCTTACAATTAGATTTGATTACTAAATAAGGATTAATAAGCAAAACGTACAACAACGCCGCTAGGCGTCTAGAGAAGTACAGCATTAAGCTGTGCACTAGTAACAACAATTAATTAGACATTAGGACTAAACTCTAGAACCTCGCCACTACGTTAGTACCTAAAGAATAGTAGGAGGAGCTTCTAGCTTACGTACTAGAATGCCTAACTACCTACCTATTATAGGCAACCCTACCTAAGGCTGCAGTAGCTATTACTAACAACAAGGCCCACCCTACAACAGACTCCAACTAGGACCTACAATAGGAGGACATAGGCAAAACTATACAAAGGCTAGTTAAAGCTTAGGTCTAAGCCTACGTTGCGTCTATAGGATTGCTAAACTATAGTACAACACCCTCTACCTCTA
>SATY01001123.1:0-12205 GCA_004335155.1 Ascochyta viciae
CAAGCCTATCGGGTTGGAGTATAACGCACTGATCATCACGACGTCACCCTCGAACCCCGAGATCAACACCAGCGACACAACAAGAACCAGCATTTTTGAGTCAACGATAAGCAAATACCTCCAACCTGCATTCATAGTCATGTCTTTCCCTGTCAGATGTTCTTTTCCTTTGGAGAGCTGAGCCTTGATGTACCTCAGCACACCCTACGTCATTATTGTTCTTCTCTTGAGTAAAACTCAACATGCGGTATATTTCCAATCTTTTTTTGAGTGATCACAGAAGTACTGGATTCCAAATTTCGCAGACCTCCACAGGAAGCAGTCTTTAGGTTTTTTTCCAATCGTCGATCACCCGCAGTCGAAGACTTAGGAACTACACTGGCGCCAAGTTCCCCTCTGCACAAGTGCGCGAGGAAGGGGTAAAATCCTGCACTAGGAATAACGAGCTAAGTTGTACAACTGCAACCAAACTCGGATATCTCGGAACACCTATCTTCAACGCTCAATAACATACTGCAGGAGGCCTACCACGGGACATGGCAAGCTTGCGCTAACGTAGATCAGTTCGAGGCCTTCGAAGCTTAGCTTCTTCCAATGTTCATAGGGCACAACGCAGGGTGGACTATATGCACTAGAAAAACCCGTGAATTAGGAACCTTGAGTTGGCCATTCATGCGCTTGGGGTGACTGCATATCCTACGTACTCTACTTCACGTTGCAGCGCCACCATCTCTAATAGTAGGACAGTAGGAGCAAGGGCCGTGGACTGCGAGAGGCGCTCACCTCAATGGTCATCACAGCGCATTACTTGTACCTTTAGTATTTGATTCCCTATACTTCTATTCACCTCATCACTGAAAGCCTTTCCATACGGTCTCTTCCTAGATTTTCTCCAAAACCAGCCACATTCGACGCACTCGACCACCAAAAGTTGCATCGGTATGATATTCTGTACGACCTTGTGCTTGCTGGCCGGTTTTACTATCGTCGACGCCGTCCCTACAATCACGGCGAAAGGCTCCAAGCTTTTTACCAGCAGGGGTAATCAATTCTACGTCAGAGGCATTGCCTACCAGGTGATCTTCCCCCATTTCACCTCTCACACTACACTTTCTGACTCAGCTCTAGTTGGTCCCCGACGATCCTCTGATCAACACGACTCAATGCCGTCTTGATGCCTCGCTCATGCAAACTATCGGCACCAACTCAATACGTGTTTATCACGTTGATCCTAGTGCCGACCACACTGGTTGTATGGAAGTATTTGCCAATGCTGGCATCTATCTCTGGTTGGACCTCGATACCTTCAACACACAGATTGATCAAAGGCAGCCCATGTGGAATGTGACCCAGCGCAATGCATTTGCTAAGGTTATGGATGCATTTCATCATTTCGATAATCTAGCTGGATTTTATGTTGGCAACGAGGTAGTTTGGTCAGACGATGGATTTGCCGCCACGCCTTACATCAAAGCTGCCGCCCGCGATATGAAAGCACATCGCGATGCAAGCAATTACCGAAAGATCCCTATCGGCTATTCAAATGCAGATCTTGAATCGCTGCGGCCTACGTTGCAGAATTACCTCGCCTGCGGTAATGCATCAGACACGCTAGATTTCTTCTCGCTGAACGCATACTCATGGTGTGGCATTGGCAACTACCAGATATCAGGCTATGAAATGCTCAAGCAAAACTCTAGCGAATATAGCATTCCAATCTTCTTCTCCGAGACGGGTTGCAACCAGTCTCCTCCACGGACCTTCCAGGACCAGGCTGCGGTATTTGGCGAAATGGCTGACAAGTGGTCGGGCTCCATTGTCTACGAATGGATCCAAGAGGCCAACAACTACGGTCTGATAAAATAGGGGGAGAAGGTTGATTCAGGCCCCTCAGCACCGCCAGATGGGTTCCCGCGCTCCGGCACGCCGACGCCTGTGCAGCCCGACTTTGACAACCTCAGCAACGTGTGGAAGACAGCGCTTCCGACTGGTACAACTCTGCAGACCTTGTCCTGCTTGAATCGACTGACAGTAGTCTCAGGTATCCAACAAAGCGATTATGCCCCTACACTCTCGGCGCCAGTGTGCCCACAATATACTGCAGGAGTGTGGGAAATCGAGCCCGCCTCAGCGCTGCCAACTCTAGGTCAAACTCACAAAGCAGAGAAGGCCAACTTCGCTCAACCAACAAGCGCTGCTTCAGCGAATCAAAGGTACAAGGTGCACAGCATTGGTGCGGTACTTCTCAGTTTGCTAGCGCTAGTCATGTAGTCATAAATGAAGGAAATCAGATTTGCGTGTTCAGCGGTATATGTTCTTATCCCCCGTCAGGCAAAAGTAAGAACGAACGCTTAGTAGACAACTGAGCTCTTCCAAAGGGGTGCTTGCTTGATGCCTGCGTCGTTCCACTGAACTTTGCCTTTCTCGTTCATCATGGCGCCCTCGTCCGTAACTTCGACGCCATGACTGCCAAGGCACTCTCTCAAATCCCTGACTTCGTTCTTACTCACACCAGCTGGATCTCGTGCCAACCAGATTACTTCTTGTCGTTGATTCAAAGCTGGGTGCAGATATGCCTCCAAAACCTCCTGCTTGGTGTATGCCGGTACTGGGTTCTTGAAGCTCGGAATTAAGGAAGCTGACATTTGACTCGAGGAGAGAGTGTGAGGCGAGAAGATGCGCTGGAACATTGACCTCTGAGGTGGCTTGTTGGAAGGCTGTGTCGATGCACTGTATTCTGTGTGCATCTTGTGCTCAGCATCGCGATTGCTGATACTAGAAACAAGACCCTGATCAGAGTGTCTGCTTTCGTTTCTCGCATGGGTGCATCTTGGATGTGTGCCGTTTCCGCCGAGTACGTGTCCAGCTTCTGCGTCTTGCAGACTAGAGTGGTCCGGATGTGAAAGAAGGTTGGAACGCTTCAACTTCCGCTTCATGACGATGTGGAAGATGATAGTTACTACAATCAGCACGCCCTGCATAACAGTTGGCCCGGTGGACACGACGCTATTTCCAATATTGAGACCGAATAGGCCCACAAGACAAAGCTCTCCCAGGTAGACACCCACCATGAGCTGCTCGAGGGCGCGCGAATAGAAGCCCCCCTTCGTATCGATATGTGTGTTGTGGACATACAACATGTTGTATCGGTACGCGAGGTATATTAGTCCGATACCAACGGTTGCAAACCCCAGGACAAGTGGCGCGATGACAGCATATGAGATTGCAATGACACCTAAGTTGGTCCATTTCGGATATTCGGCTCCCCATGAAGGCTCTGTGAATGCGATGCAACGCATATACTTCTTCCTCGGCGTCTTTGAAAACCTGCTCAGGATTACCGCGCCCAGCAGGCCAATCAGATTGAACAGATAACGTGCTGCATTGGCAAGACCGTAGAGGATGAAGTAAGAAATGTAGAAGTTTGAGGCCTTTGGCAGATTTTTAGAGAGCAGAGGGACGGCCTGTGTGGGATCGGTGACAATTTGGCTGGCGACAGCTGCAGCACCAGAAGTGAAGGTCGTGATAAGGAAGACCTGAATCACTTGGAAGGCAAAATACCACTTCTGGCATTGTTGCTCTACCTCTGAGATAGTAGCTGCTCCTGATAACTTGGCTAGAACTATAATACACGTGTTAGATCGTATTTTGAACTAGTGCGTGCAGGTTGCTTACAGCGGCATATGATCGGTACCAAAGCCATAAGGACCGCAAGTAAGATCACTGGTAGCAGGCCAGTCACTACTCCCAGAATTTTGCTCGGTATGTTGTTGATGAAGCCCAAAAACGGTACGTTCTCCGTGAGGTAGTTGATGTTGCTGATGAGACTAACAAGCGCTACTGGGATACTCCAGAAGATTATCAGAGCCACAATTGCAACAGTTGCAAGGATGTGTCGTATTATGCGGTTCTTAGCACCCATGTCCAGATTTTTCCAAATGACTTCTTCCGGTAGAACCCCTAGTTGACGCGACGAAAAATCCGATGGCCTACGGTGGTGGTTGTCATTGAAAGCCTTCTCCGCGGCTGCCATAGTCTCGAATTCGATTAAAACTGCACTGGCAAGCCTTTCTTTTCCAGACAAATGAGAAAGCTGAGCTGATTGGATCTTGGGTAGCAGCTCCTCTATGTGCTTGCGGTAGTGACTGATTGAGTCGACCTTCTCGCCGGTGAGAAACTTGAGTTTGTGCTTTGGTCGTAGAGCCTCATCGAAAGCGGACTCTTTCTCTCCGTGCTTTTGGTGCTGTTTGGTCACCTTTGACAACAGTTTGATCTCACTACTCTCTAGCTTGGGTACGCTTTTCTCGAGATCTTCCACATCGTCTTCCAAGTCCGATACATCCGGTACTAGCCAAATTTGTGCCACATTGGGGAATATGGTATGTAGGCGGTCCAGTGAAAGGTCCTTCTCTGGTACATCAGTGAATAGGACTGTCCGTTGCGAGATGCGGCTTATGTTCCATGTCGACAATAGGCACGCTTGTCGAACTTTCACCAAGTACAGCATTTCCCTTCCGACCAAGAACATTACCCAACCAAAGAAGATCCAAGCCATTACTGCGTGGGCAAAGTACCTTGCTGTGTTGGAGTCGGACACGTTCGAAAAGGAAAGTATGTTGAGACCTGTACCTCCGCCTCCGCCTGTTGCGTTTACAGGGAACAGAACGGGCCATGTGATTATAGCGCCCACGAAAGACATCAGAGTAAGCATTTTGAGGAAGCGGATGTAAAGGTACGCGTCCAGGGAGTGATGATTGAGCATGTATTCGTCACTCAGACCCTTGAACTTGCTCAGCCAGCCCAAGAAGCTCGCGCCTGCCGATAGCGTCTTCTCACTGTAAGAATTGTTAGCAGATTCGTCAGATTAGAGAATTGGACCGGGAGAATTTACTCTTCGTAGAGGGCATCATGATATGTCCGTGGTGCGTATACGCGCTTTAGCTTGACGCGTAGCAGCAAGAAGGCTCCTACAAGGACGCCGGCGACGACTATGCACGGTACTAGAGTAGAAACTAAAGCTGAGAGTGACGAAGAACCACCACGGTGGCTACCTGACCGCGAACTCGAACTCGGTGCAGACATGTTTGTCGAATGAATGACAATGCCTTATCGGGGAAACGAAGTGCATGGAGATCATTAATTAACAATTTTCTCCGCTTTTGCCTTTAATTTTCCTTGCATCGTCAGTGCAAACGGTCAGTCCCTTTTTCTGAAACTACATATGTCATCGTACATGAGATGTCGTGCGCCGTCAAACAATTCTGCCAACTTTCTGAACAAGCTCAATCAAAGCACCTAAAGATCCGGAGGCAGATCCGGAAGATCAGCGCGTCTAGAGGTTGGCTACTGGATGCTAGAGCGGTAATTACGCCATTCTGGGGGCCTAGCGCCACCTTGGCAATATTGCGGGGGGGATGGTGTTGAACTTGGGGCCGAGACCAGCTTTAGAGCCGTCAGGCCTTCTTTCAAAGAGATTCACAGCTGAGAGTGACGACGAAAGCGGAATCTCTAGAGGGTTATTGAGCATATAGCGTGAGAAAGCCGAAAAGTATAGGCGTTGGGTGGGAGTAGTGGTGTTACAGAACTGACGTGGTGGCAAAATTAGAACAACAGAAAGTGACGTTTAAGAGTAGAATTAAAGCAACCACGTTTGTGAGGACGATGATTGGTTCAGTTGTGGCTGTCCCTTGTAGTCACCTTGAGTGACCATGTTATGCACTACTCACCCAAAACCGAGAACGGATGCGGGACAAATGCAAGTAAGACTCCAAAAGAAGATTCGCTTTGAATGCATGCTCTGAGTATGTGAGCTCGATTTTTTACAGTGGGTGGAATGTCCCCTTTGAGCTGATGAGCTCTTTCAACCGGTCCACAACCAACCCCAAAGCTGGACGAAAGTGTTCCAAAAGATCGCCGACTGCATAATAAGACTCAGATCCTAGATCTGCTTTCTCATCCACAATAGGCACTGCACTTGTCCATCGAGTCGAAAACCGATCCTCGTCTGTGTCGTCTTCGAATAACGACGTATGAGAATAGAAGGCGTAGTCAGTCTCGCATGATAGCCAAGACCTGGGCAACACGACAGCCGCACCCGCTTGAATCATCAACTTCAAAGCAACAGCATATTCTATATGGCAAGTAGGATGTTCCTTGAGAAGGTCAGCTAAGAAACATAGATACAGGGCCCATATGCTGCTAAACCCATATTTTTGGTTAGGATGAGCCCCATGGTTTAACACCATGCACAGAAGCTCCGTATTTGGCTTCTGATTGCCGATATTGTACGAATCTGCTGTTGGAAAACGAGGTCGAAGTAGGTAATCCAGAATTGGTCTTCCACCCTTTGTTCGAACGTATTCTAAGTTCAGGTGTTGCCTCACATAGGAAACGATGTCGAAATCGATCGCCAAGGTGAGGAAAGAGCTTTGTTCTTCGTCCCAGCTAAAGATCGATGGATTGGTATAACGGGGGCTCGAGACGAGATAGCGATCCCGCGGCAGGTTCTCGACAGCCGTCTTAATGATAGCTGCTAATGTTGCACTATTGATTGTATCTCGGAACGCAGGCCGCGCAAGGCTACTCAGAATGTTGCTCGCAAGGCTCATTGCTTCTCTGGCACGTTTCTTGATTGTCGCCATCGCCAAAAATTGACATATCCTGGCGTTGACCAAGTACATCTGTACGTTGTACGGTCCTGTGGAGAATCCAAGTAACATGTGCCAAGTTTCTGGCGTCAAGAGGAAATCTCGACATGTGCGGTGGAAGAAATCGACGGTCACTTTGTGCGCCTGGAGAAAAGCCTCGGTATCGTCCTTTCGAGAAACTTTCCGTTGAAAGCCGTCCTGAGTTGTGTTGGCCCCATCATGGTCCGAAGAAAGTCTGTCCGCAGCGTTGGCTGATAGGGCTACAGGAATCAGACTATCATCAACAGATCCAGAAGTACGCTCGTAATAGCACTCTAGCAAGCCCATACAACAGCTATTTAGTCGTCGTAATGTTGAGTCCAGGCGAAATTTCAGCTCGTTTCGATTAGCAAGATCTACGTTTGCCAAGAACGCGCTATCGGACAGAATGAAGCCCGGCTCTTCCACGTCAGTGAAACACAAGTCGATGAGACGTAAGGGATGCAAAGTCACGAAATCCTTCTCCGCGTAAAGCGCGATCTGCAATAATACTGAGGCTTTGTGTCGTTGTTGGGGCGGGATCGAATCCATCAGACGTCTGAAGTAGTCGTTCAGGTCGTTTGGAATCAGCTCCAGTTTTCTTTGCAGCGTCTTTATGCCATCCCCGTCTCTGAGACCTGCCAAAAGCTCCCGAACGACCAAACGCACCCACAGGAACACTCCGGAAGCCTTCTGAGATATCTGCCTCGTAAGAAGCACTGCACTTGCCTGATGGTACTGCGATAAGAGCTGGAACCCTGCATGACTGCTGAGTTTCGCATTGATGTATAGGCTGATATCGTCACGTGTTAGATCCTCAAGCCTCAGTCTTGGGAACCCTTTGAAAGCATCGCGGAAGATGTTCCAGGGTCTACTAGAAACACATATCTTCACATGTTGGAAGCTCGCGATCTTGATGAGAAACTCGGCCAGCTCTGTTTGCGTGTCATCGGTCCCGCTGACCTCGTCAAGTCCGTCTAGTAAGATGAACACTGTTGCAGATCCTTTCAAGAACCTGATGCACTCGCAAATACTTTGTTGTAACTCCGCTTGCGTCCAATCGATTTGGTATGCACCAGGCGCCGATGCAGCCGCCCACCTATTGCTGCAAACGACTTGAGAAAACAAATCGGAGTTTTGCATCAAAAGCTGACAAAGCAAGGCTCGTAGGAAACCATGGATAGATTTCTGCAACTCAGATCCAGGGTTCCAGAAGAAATGCTGGATCCTCAACAAAGGTTTGTTCTTCGTCCACGGGAGCATGTGATCCAGGGTACTGATATTTCGGCCAAGGAATCGCATCATTGTTGATTTTCCTGACCCTGGTTTGCCGTAAATCCAGTAGATTCTTCTCGACTCCGTGCAAGAAGATAGCCAATCGAGTAGACTGTCTGATTGTGGAATCGTACGAAATTCGGGGTCTAAAATCCATCCATAGGTACCAGTCTGAGCTTCATTGATTTGGAGTTCACGTTCCTCCATTCGAGAGTATCGAAGACTGTCCAATATGTTTTGTTGTGCATTCAGTCTCTCTTTTTCTAGCGTGTATTGCTCCATATTGCTGATTGAAAGATAGTGCCTGTTCAGTGCGCCTTCATTCTGATCGGCTGGAATGAAATAGGAACTGGCGCTAAGCGTTTGGTCCTTCAGGGACTCGTCAATCTCTTTTCGGAGTCGTGTAAAGGCGGATCTTCGTCCTTCTCCATATATGAGTGGCATGTAAATACCGAATATCCCGAGCAAAGAGTAGGCTAGATCCTCTTCGCGTTTTGTCTCGCGCCTCTCGGCCCAGGAAAAGCGGGTCTCCATGCTGTAATGGTGTAAGGGTTCCCCTTGCAGGGCACCGTGAGATACACCGGTAACATTGTGGATTGCCTGGAGAAGCGAGGTTCTGTTTCCAAGAATATCACCCTCGACTGCGAAAAAATGAAGAGACCTGGGGGCAAGAAGCTCTTGCAACGTCCACCCTCGGGTAAACCATTTGCTCCTTTGGAATGATTGCTCCCATGTGACATTTCCTCTCAACGCTACATCGGACATGTATACGTAGCATTGAGCTGATTTGTGATACCACTGAAACATGGAGTTGATAGCTTCAGTGAGCTCTGCGCTACTTGACTTGTCGATACAACAAGTATCAACCCAGAAGAACTGTAAACCATCTTGCTCAGCTTGCTTTGCGCAAAACGTAAGTTTTCTGTAACCGGTCTTGTTTCGGCCTGTGCCTTTATCCAGATCGTTGAAGGTGACCTCTTCATAATCAGGCCCCCATGTGTGCGAGAGAATCGCATACGGCGGTATATCGCTGCCAGTAAATTCGACTAGGCTCAATGCGCCGTCGTCTAGAAGTTTGAGAAGGCGCATAACATTACAATGCACGCGTTTATCTGCTCTAGAGATCGCAACGGTGAGTAGAATATGCGTTCGTGCACAAATTGAAGTGCTGGTCTGGGTGTTGTGGTGTAAAGTGTCACTGTCGGATTGCGGGGTCAATCCTTGAAGATCAAAGGCGAATCACGTGAGATAAGCGACAATGTCCTCTGGCGATTTGGATTGGAGAGAAGGTTTTTAGCCTTGGATTCTAAGGTCGATATGAATAACTGTGACGCTAGCATCCAACGGTCAAAGGGAAACGGGTTTTCAACTTGACTACGAATCTCGAGTGTTTCAACGACATCTCCTATCGATTATAAACTTGCGTACAGACTCATGCAATTACAACCCCAACGCTGAGCTAATCCCTGACGTCAAGTTCGCCAGAATGTTGCTTCCTCCCGCAACCGCAACAAGAGCATCCTTGTAGCTATCGGCCAGGATCTTCACACCCTCAGGAATCGGCTGAGGACTACTCCCATACAACTGCACGACCATGTTACCCAGACTCGGCAGCGTGATGGGTGCCTTGCTTGGCCGCCAGCCCAGATTATATGGCAATTGCTCCTTCTCAAATAGGCTGCGCACATATTCGATCTTGGCCATGCCGCTGACCGGGTCGCTCATGGCTTGGAGGTAGATGGCGTTTTCACCGTACGAGAAGATGGCTTCGCGGATGCCGTATGTGAATTGCGGGTTCTTGGTCAGGCTATCGTTGTAGCGCGCGAACTTGGCCTTGCTGGCTGTTGGCACATCGGTGACAGTCTTCCCGTTGAAGAAGGTGATGTACTGTTGCCAGTTGGGGTCGTAGAAGGGCTGGTCGTTGCCGAGTGCGGCGTCCTGCCGGGACATGGAGGCGTCGTGCTCGATGGGGAAGTTGTGCATGTTTAAATCATCTAGGTCGAAGGAGCCCCCAAGCGGGTTGGGTGAGGCGAGTAGACCGGCGCCCCCAATGGCGACGGTGAAGTCAGCGCCCATGTTTAGACCTTCTGCAAGTCCCTTGATCAGGACGGGAATTGTGTTTCCTTTGCCATTGTGCGGGATGAAGTTGTGGTTTGCGAGAGCGTTGAGGCCGGGGCAGGGAGAGCGGACTACACCACAGTGTTAGTACTGAAATTTGATCTTGTACGGATGCACTCACCATCGCCCGATCCCGCAGGCTTGAAGTTGGTAAATCGGGGGTCATTCGCAGGCGCCGGACCAAGTGATTTGAGCAGAGCACCGATGTCGAGCGGCAGACCAAGCAGTGAACCTCCCTGAGGATGCGCAGCAACGCTGGCTGCAAACGCATTCACTACAATGTTAAGACGCATACTGAATGAGAAGTATAAGTTTAGCAAGGTGTAGAGAAAGCAAGGGCGTAGGAAGGCAGGCCAAGCACGGGCAAAGCATTCTTTTGACCCAATAACGGCCATGACAATTCGATGACTACATTCTGTAATTCAATGCTGCTAAGATCAGAAAGTTGCCTCGGAGTTTGTTGAAGTGCTTCTTTTAGCAAGGCTGCTACGGACAGGAACAGGAGTGATGGGCGGCAATCGACGTAGATGGCGTGGGGTTAGCTTCGGGTAGGCTCAGATCCGACCTAAAGTAGATAAGCTGACCTTCCGGAGATATCGAAAACAGTTAGGGTATATCTGCCGTACCAAACCAATGCTGATGTTGGGTTGTTCTATTTGAAGTTAGCATAGCGTAGGAAGGCGGGGTCGAAGCAGAGATATAAGGATACCAGCAACTGACCTTTTATGTAAATCCGTCCGGTTGTTCGAAGAGTGACAGAGTACTAATAATCCATGACCAGTGTTCGAACCTTCACGGTCTCATCTTCGTGTATGCAATGTACGACCGCTGGCTTGATCTATAGGTTGTCTCATTCATCGCTTGGAAACAGATCCGGGAGAAGCTCGGTAGTGAGGCTCTTTACTGTGTAGTCCTCTGCGTCTGCGCGTCTCTTTATGAGGGCCGAGGTCAGGTCACGCCAAAATTCTGTTGGCATTTTGTCACCACAGGTGTCTATGCCATCCATCGCGTCTACAAGACCCGATTCCGCATAGAGCCCGATCAAAAGGTCTCTCAAGTTGCAAGGACCGGGCGTCTTTTCGTATGCCATTTGCAGTGCATAGAGGGACGGATACTCGGAGTCCTGAACGCAAACCTCAACAATAGACTGCAAGATAGCTTTGTTGAACCTTTGGTCTTCCAGGTGCAGGCCAACGGTATATGCCTCAACAAGATCCTCCAGCCAGTCTTCATCGTCCACAGTCCCTACCAGAATTTTGTTGCGATACAGCCATTCAATGTAGATGTCGAAACCACGTGCGCTGACTGTTGGCAATAGTCTAAATCGTGCCGGTGGGATCGTCCAGTCGTGTCGACACAGCGGGCATTTGGCCACAGCGGGCGCTGCTTGCTCTTTCCATTTATCCAAACAGGAGGCGTGGAAGTTACCGCCACACGAAGCTCTGCAGTACGCCAATTCATAGATACCTGGCAGAAGTTCCTCGTGGCAAATGGAGCAGTCGCCTTCAGCGTCCTGTCGGTTTGGTTGAATAAGCTCGCGAAAGAAGGGAGAGCTCGCGCAGAGCAGGTCTTCATGTGCTGTATAGATCTTCTTATGCGCACCGACCCGAAGATATACTATTGTTCTGCCAAGGCTGTCTGAGTGTAAGTAACGATCCATAGATTTGCGTGGTATGGCATACCCAAATCCATGCTTCTTGCGAACGCTGACGCGCGGCAACTTTGGCATGTTGACGAGCAACAGGTTCAACTTGTGAGATCGTAGTAGAATGACTGATCGTATATGACGTTTGCTGCTACGATGCCAGCGAATGTTGGAGTTAAGCCATAGGAGATTTCCACCTTTGCTTCGAAGTGAGGTAAACAAAGAGGGTTGTTGAAGGAAGAAGTGGCGATCTTGAGAGAAAGAGGAAGCCAGATTTAATGGCTCGCCTGGCTCGCAGCGTCTCTCACTTCTCGTGGCAGAGAAAGAGGCTACGCGAGAGACCGACGCGTATCCTTCTGATCCAGTAATGAGGTGAGTGACACACACACATAGAGAGAGAGGGAGAGGGAGAGAGAGAGAGAGCGCGGGGGGGGGCGGGCGGTCGGGCGGAGCCGGGCGCCGCCCGCCCTCAGCGCGCGCCCGACGCGGACGCGCCGCGCGC
>SATY01001124.1:0-12189 GCA_004335155.1 Ascochyta viciae
GGGGAAGAGAGAGAGTAGGGGAAGAGAGAGAGAGTAGAGGAAGGTCTTAGAGCTTAGCGTAAGCAGATAGATTAGCTAATAATAAAGTAGTAAATACCTAGATTATATGTCTAAATACACCTATATTTTTCGTGTATGTGCCTATCTAAAATCTAGGAAAAAAATCCGATTTGTGCGGGTTGAAAAAACCTGACCTGCTTACCGTAGTGGATGTCTACTTAGGTCACTATTTATATGCTTATTAAGCGTCCTGTGCTCCTATTGGCTGATCGCTCAGAATACCTAATATAGACAATCTACCCGTTGTATACATAGCATAAGTGAGGAGAGATTTAAATCTGTTAGTAAGTTAGCCTAACCTTAGTTAGAGTAGATCTAGGTGAGCCGAGCTTCTAGTAAGTAGATCCGGCGTTTAGTGGCGTTGCAACACCTATAAACCAACCTATAGCTAGCCTACACCTAATTCCTTAAAATCCTAGCTTAATTTCAATCTTAAAATGCTGCTATTGCAATAATTAAACCTCTAATTCTAGATAATAATCTATTGCTATTTTTCCTGTACTCCTTTGTAAAGAGCATAGTTTGTATCTAGTAAAACACTATTACTATTACCTCTTAATACATTAGAATTAGAGTGATGTAGAAGCATTGTATAAACGTACCTCTTTTCCTTCTAGAAACCTACTAGAACTTTAACTTGCGCTATACTAACTGCCTGTAGAAAATCTTTACATTTTTCTATTAGACATGTTAATTCTTATCTCTATACAAACAACTCCTGCATCTGTAGCAATACTAATAAGAGGCTTAGAACAAACTTTAGCAACACCTACATAGATTACATAGATAAATACCGCCTATAAAAGAACATTATAAGTGTACTATGCTAAACACTACTAAACTTTTATGTTATAAGTTCTAGTTATCGCTTATCTAACAAACAGCATAAATAGATAACTTAGAACTAGCTATAGTAACTCTAATTGCAATTCTATTAATCTTAACTAGTAAATATAAATTTTGTAAAGTTTATAACTTTGCTACAGATCTATCTGCACTTAAGAAAATAACAAGACTAGCTGCTATCTAGCGCTATTAAGACGAAGTTGTTGGCTATAAAAGGGAGGCTAGAGAAGAATGTATAACATTAACACAGCTATGTATTACTTAAGAAGAAGTAGAAGACCTAGTTAATAAATTTAACATAATAGAAAACTAAGACTACACTAAAGATTCTAATTACTCTATTGCTAATAAGTTTAAGGACTAGGTGTATAATTATCTATCTACAGAATATCTAACCCTAATAAACTAGCTTATTACAACAGCTAGATACGTAAGCTACTTCTAATATAGAGAGAACCTTAATGCATTTATACACTAGAATAGCAACTCTGTTACTATTTGTTTAATCTAGACCAACTTAGAGCAGATAAAGAACATAGTGTAGAATAAATATAAGTAAGCATTTACACTCTTATGCAAGCTTGCTTTTATAGAGTAGAGAGACTAAATACCTTCTATACTATAGAACAAGATTAGAGAGTAAGCTACTAAGTCTACACTAGGATACAGCGCATTTGCTTCCTTATTACTATATCTCTAAGAACATTAGGGTTTTGTCTCTAAATAAATGCTTAAAGCAGTTAATAGTAGAACGTTTAAAAAGACCACTATATCTAACCTAAGAGACCTAATGCAGGTTAAACAATACTGCAATAAGGTCTAAAGCTTCTTTAGTTACTTGTTGTTACTTATCTACTTTACACATAGCCAACCTGCCTGTAGAACTAAGATTCTCAGCATTTAACATAAGAACTTAGCAATAAACAGCTTATGCAACATATTCCTTTTTAACAGGCTTGTTGCTGTTGTTCCTTGCTACTACAAAGAATATAACTATAATAAGTTGTTAAAGACTATATATTAATTCCTACCTAGAGAAGTTAGTGCATTACTAGTATAGTATTTATAGCTTATCTGCCTATTCTACATTTTAATACAGCATTAGGTTGCTAAGAACTATTAAGAATATTACTACTTCTAGGCTACAAGCAGCTTTCTGTAGTCTAAACAAGATAGAACACAACACAAAGTATCTAAGCTACTAAGCTTTATAATTTAACGCGCAACACTGCGTTAGATAGAGCAAGAAATTAATATTAGCACTCCTTAGCATCTGCTTATTGCATTTAGACGTAAAATCGAAAGTAATAATAGGCTACTAAAGGAGCTGTCTAGAGAAGAAGTAGATAAGATAATTAAGGAAGCAGAAGCAGAAGCACAAGAAATGCAAGCTAGACACTTACTAGAAACAGCTTACATAGTCTATGCCTTAGATATTGTAAAGAAAGTAGCAGGAGAAAGAGGATAGACTACTTTCTTCCCTAATCAAGAAGACCTAGACTAACTAGACCAGGTAATTCTAAGATAGGAAGCGTATAGCCTAAAGAGGCAAGAGGAGTAAATATAAGATAAGATAATATAATAAACAAGTTATTATATCAAATACTAGGTATAGAATAAAAAGATAGACAAAGTAGGTAGTATTTATACTCTACTTCTCTTCTCTCTTTTACAAAGCAGAAGATTTGAGAATAGCTATTACTAATAGATGCTTAGAAATCTAAAGTAGATTTCTAAGCAGATTGTATAGGCAATTACGTAATCTATAAGTAGATTACGTAGGCAATTACACAACCTACTAGCAGATTACGTAGGTGTACACGTAACCTACTAGTAAAGGCAACGTGTCCTTAAGCTATTTATAGTAAGAAAGCTAACTCTAGATCTAGTAAAGCTATTGCTATAATAAGCACAGCTTTCTAATGCTCTCTAGTTAGGCATTCTCTAGATAGTACTTTACTAGATTAGGTAAGCACTATGCCTAATTAGGAAAGTACCTATATTTAGGCCTAATATATATATATTCAGGCTAAATAGCTTAAGTTGTCTTTTTAGGTAATGACTATTCCTAAAGACTATTGCTGAAAAGGAAACTATCTAATAAAGATTATAAGCAAAAAGTCTTATAACTTTACACCTTAGAACTTCCTACTCTAGAATGCTACTAGCTTCTAGTATTATTCTGTTAGTACTCCTAATAATTGTAGTTACAGTAGTATAGTAGCTATAGCAAAGTCTAACGCGTTAGTAAGAACTATAATTAGCTTTGTAGAGTTAAAGTGCTGTAGTATAAGAGCTTTAGTAATCTTCTTCCTAATAGTAAAGAAGGCCTAGTAAACTTCTTCTAGCTAACTCTATAGTTTATATTATCTTATTAGGTCTTTTTGGATTTTTACTAGCGTTTTCTTCTCTCTCTTTATTGAAGTAGAGCCTCCTAGCTCTAACTCTAGCCTCTAGGCAGAGGTTATATAGTCTACTAACAGGCAGACAATCCTAAAGTAGTTAAGAATAAACCATTAATTAAAGTTAGCAAAGCTAAGAAATACTTAGATGTTCTTATACCCTTTAGGCTCTAGCTACCCTTAGATTATTTACATATAGATAGAATCTATAACTACTCTACTAGGCGTAACAATAAAGTCTAGGAACTTAACTAACTTTGTTATAAACAAGCATTTGCTTGCCTTGCAGAACAACCCCTATTTAACAAGTTAATTTGAGATTTCCCTAATGTAGGCTTAATAATCCTCCTTGTGCTCTAAGTATATAAGGATATTATCTAGATACACTATAAAAGTATAGTTAATAAAACCTCCTAGAGCTCTCTAGATATAGGATTAGAACATTGCTAGAGCGTTTACTAACCTAAAAGGCATAACTAGGTACTTAAAATAGCTGTACATAGTCTTAAAAGCTGTTTTCTACTAATTACCTTCTTTAATCTAGAGCCTATAGTAGGCATTACGTAGATCTAGCTTAGAGAAGATAGCAGCTTTTAATAGCCTATTTAGCATCTTATTTACAAGGGGATTAGGATACTAGTTCATAATAGTAACCTTATTAAGGCCCTTGTAATCTACACAGAGTTGCAGTATACTGTTAGCTTTTAGCATAAACAGAATAGGTGCTCTAGTAGAGAACTTAATTAGGCGTATCTAACTCTTCTTCCACGCTATATTAAGGTAGACCTAGAGTATTTCTAGCTTCTTCATACAGAAGTTATAGATAGGCATGTTTAGTATCTTACCCTCTAGCTTAATATTAATAGAGTAATTATAATCCTAATATAGTACTAATACACTAGACTAGTGTTTACTAAATATAAACTACTTATAGTGTAGCTCTAAAGAAACATCCTTAAGCTCCTCTAGGTCTAGTTTATTATCTGTAGAATTAACTAAAGGATAGTGTTTATTACTATTTAGGAGAACTTAGGCTATGCCTATAGGTAGCATTCTAGAGTATTAAGAGAGCTCCTAGATAATACTTACTACTATGCACTTTCCTGTAGCTTTAAAGAGCTATAATAGGTCTAGATACTGTGTAACGTAATACTAAAGGTAGTCTACAACTTTAAGCATTTTGTTCTAGAGCTAGAGAAGTTCCTTATTATAGAAGTATTCTATGTTATAAACAGCGTCTCTGCTTAGCTTATAGGCTAGTAGTAGTCTACTACCCTCCTAGTTACTTTCTAACAGGGTGTTAATTGCCTCTTTTAGAACTTAGTAGACTAGGTTACCTAGGTGCATAAGGTACGCTCTTTCTCCTAGCTTTATAAAGTAGAATAGGTTGTATATAGTAGTAATGTGTACTCTTTCTATATTATTAGAAAACTACTTATATATACCTTTAGAAAAGTAGATACATAGGTTAGTAGATGCTAACTCTAAGTAGCTTAGTACTAGGTTGTACTTCTTAAAGGCAGCTAACTAAAATTCTTATAGACCTACTAATTTAACTATACTATTGCTGTCTAGGCAATTAATAGTTAGATTGTAGAGTTATTAGATGTTTAAGTAGTTGCTATTAAGGAATGTAGCTACTAGCTTTTAGTAGGATAATTTATGTTCTAGGTAGAAGTTATCTACTACTTGCTAACTAATAAGATTTAGCTCTGCTCCTGAGTTGTAGAGGGCTTAGAGCAGTGTTAGAGATCTCTTAGAGCCCTAGAAGGATATAGTAGCTATAATACAAGTTTATTTCCCTTTAGTTTTAGGCCCTAGTAATAGTTAGGATAGGTTAGCAACTAGAGCTTCTCTTTTCCTAACTCCTCTATTAACTAGGAATTCCTGTTGCTATTTCCTTTGTAGTAGGAATTATAGCTACTATAGTTCTTCTAGTAGCTCTCTTAGTCACTCTAGTCTTTGTTTTAATTCTAGCTATTATTGCTGTTATTTAACTAGGTAGCTACTAGAGTGCTGTTGCCTTAGCTACAAAAAGGTATACCTCTACAGCTAGCATACTTCTTGTTTCCCTTCTAATTAGAGGATGTAGCATGCCTCTTACTATAGTTAGTATTGTTGCTCTTATAAGTAGCTGTAGGGCAAGCTGCTGTCTCTGTATTACAAAGAGCTTATTTAAACTTACACTATTATTAGATGTTATTTCAGCTGTTATTACACTAGATCTCTTATTAGAGGTAAAGCAGGGTTTTAGACTATGTAAAAGCAATTTTAAAGTTGTAGTTATTAGTACTACTATTAAACGTAAAGAAGCTATATAGTAGTAATAACTCCTAGCAATTTAATAGCATTAGAAAGGTGTTAACTATATTGCCTTCTCTCTACTTAATATTAAAGAACTTAGTATAGTTCTTATACTTAGTAAGGATAAGGTCTTACAAATGTTGCTTGTCTTCTATCTTAAGATTAGGCTATAACTAGATAGATCTCTAATTAATCTGTTATTAGATTAGTTTGCAATAGATGCTAAACTAAAAAGTACTTATAGCCTAGTAGGTTCTTGTAATAAAGTCTTCTAGTACCTAAGCGTATTAGGAGGCTGTCTTAATGTCCTTAATCTACTAGTCTACTTGCTGTAGAGATAGAGCTCTAGTCTTAGTGCCTAGCTTAGGTTTAGGTTAAATGTTGTTTAAAACCTAGATAATCTTCCTAGCCTTATTAAACGCAAGCTGGTTAGGTTCTAACTAGTTCCTGCCCTTAGTTAGGCCTAGGGCTTGTAAGGCCTAGTTAATCTAGTTCCTTTTAGGCTGGCAACTAGGTACGGCCTAGGTAGGGGTTAGGTACATTACGTAAGGTACCCTAGCCCTACCTAGCCCCTACCTACGCTAACCTCCTGCTAAGAGGGTTAGGGCTAGGTAGGGTCTATATATAGTAGAGGTAGGTATAGAGTAGTCTCTACATATAGCAGGAGTAGAGGCAGGATAGAGGCTGCACAGACTAGTAGTAAGTATAGAGTACATTAGGTAATAGAGGATCTAACTTATCTAAGAGATCTAAGAGATCTAAGAGAAATCTAGCTAGTTAGATTAGATTAATTCTTAACTCATCTAAGAGATCTAAGAGATCTAAGAGAGACCTAAGAGATCTAAGTGATATTACGTATAATTATTATAGTAAGGTACTTCTTAGGTACCCCCTACCCTACCCAACCTTAACTACTAGTTAATGCGGCCCCTATCCTGCCTCTACTTCTAGTTAATGCAGCTTCTACTCTACACCTACTACTAGTCTGTGCAGCCTCTACTCTACACCTACTACTAGTCTATGCGGCCTCTACTCTACTCCTACTATACCTTGTAGTACACTGTACCTATTTACTAGCGTAGTTCCTTTAGATAGCTAGTTTAGCCTTAGTGGCTCTAGCGAGCTCTGCCTTAAAAATGTTCTTAAAGAGTTGCTTAACAAATAAGGGCTAGCCTATAGTTAGAATAGCTATAGGTTCTACTCTAGGCGCCTTAGTAGTAGCTAGAAGGTCTGTATTTAAACTAGTTACTAGGTTTATCTAACTTAGATATAATAGCATATCTATTAGAAGACTAGTAGAGCTATAAGCCTAATTGTCTCCTAATTCTATAGGACCTAACACTTAGTTATTAGATATACTAGGCGTTGTGTTACTAGCCTAAAGCATGCCTAGTAGTAATAATTTTGCTACTACATTATGTATAGAATACCTCTAGGCATCTATTAGGTTGCTACTAGGGCTAGGCTATTGCAAGCCTAGAGCGTTGTTGTTACTAGCAGTACATTAGCAACGTTAATTTCTAACTATTATAATAGATATAGAAAAAATTAGATATCTCTTAACTGCCTTTTCTAAGAGGGAGTATAAAGGATTTGAATTGTAAGGGCACTATAGGCAGGCAAGAGAGATAGAACAAAAACATATAGTTTTAAATAAAATAAGAAATAAATCCTTAGAGGTTAAGTGTTAGGACTAGACTCTGCCTACCTAGCCATAACAGCCTAAAAAGGTACGAATAATCACTCTCATAGTGATGACGTGGCCAGAACAGTACTTATTAGCAACTAGGTTAGAGGTGGTCGCTGCTACATGCCTAGCTTGCCACTTCACTCGTGACATTAAGCCTCTAAGAATTTAAGGAAATATATACGTGTGTGTAGGCTCTAAGAGGTAACTGTAGTTACCTTAAGGTGTTCCTAAGAGTTAGCACGCCTAAGGTAGAAAGTCCCTAACAGTTCTTATCTCCTAGTATCTATGCTTCTAACAACCTAAGATGTACAGCAAATTGTAGTATAGACTATTAACAAAAAAGAAGTTCTACTAGTTAAAGCATTGCTTAAAGACTGTTATCTTACTAAAACTACCCCTTAAGACGCTGCTAGATACAAACAGAGCAGAAGGGGTCTTAGTTTTAACAAAGACCTAAGTACATATTATAATACAGGATCCTAGTTGCTAGGCTACATAGCTAAAGAACTAGCCTCTAGATATGTTTAAGCTAGAGTGTTTGTAAAAAGTCTTAAGAAGGGGTTCTAGATCCTAGAGTGCTATAGCACTATGTGGAAATGCAGCAGAGCCAACTCTACTAGCAAAAGCACGTTAGATCCTGTTGAGTTTATATTCAAGGTCTTGTGCTCTGAAGAAACTTAGCCCGAGAACTCAGCCAGTAGAGGATCTTGTTCAAAGAGAACAAGAGGCGGTGCAAAAGCGTAACTATGAGGTCAGTTGAGATACCTGCAACAACAGGATGTAGGAGTATAGACCTATCAGAATGCAACACCTAGTGTGACGCTCCATCCAACTGCAAAGACGAGTTTTTTCGCTATCACCCAGTGTAGCCACACCACCGCACCTCTCCACAGTGGTTGACCAATCAAGACAAAATAAACAAAACAAAGCAAAAAGAAGTATGCACTATACTCAAAGGAGATTCACAGCCATCTCACTTCTCTCGAGCTGCACGCCTCGTGTTTTTGCCTTCTCGTAAGTCGACCACATAGTGCCACGCTTTTAAAGACCAGGCAGTGTCACACTCGTGAACTCTCGAACCAAAGTGTTCGACGCAATGCGATCGAGCACGGACACAAGCGTACCTCTTCTTGGTTGTTGGCTGCGAGGAACATATGCCCTCTCCGGCTGAGCGGTCGTTGACGTTGCTGAGTAACTCGAGCTACCCTCTGAGACAGATTCGGCTCCATCACAAAAACGTTCAGAGTTACTCGAAAGCTTTCTATCGCGCGCAAGCACTTTTTCTACCGGTCGAATTGAGGCGGACGTGGCGAATGGATCTAGCAAGGTCATAGATCGCTTGCGACAGCCTGCTGGATTGAAGTCATGCTGTGCTGCTGTGTCCTCGTTGTTCAGAAAACTTCCTCGCCCGCAATTCCTTGTGATCTGGCTGATCGGATCGATACCCGTCAAATCATCGTCGCTTTTCTGCCTTTGTAGAAGTGTACCGCGTCGCCCAGAAAGCCCACGTTCTGGGTCGATCATCGAGGTTTGCCGAGGTCTCGCGTCACTATCCATGGTCCTAGACCTATCGGTGGCGGATAGTAGATGTGCAGGGACTATGACCTTGTCTAGAATAGTGTAACAAGGTCGGAGACCAAGACAAAAGCTCTCCTCTCTGACAAATGCAGATGTGTTCGAAACATCTTGATCTTTCCGAACCTGAAGTGCAAAAGACATGCTGAAAAGTGACGCAGTCTTCTCTGTTTTGGCTTCATCGAATGAAGCAAACTGATGTAAAGTAAAGTAAATCCCATCATGTAGAAATTGAGGTTTCCGGACTCTTGTAATAGTTTCTAGCTTCTGATGTCAGCTCAGAGTGTCCGCAAGCATTCAAAGTACTGATACCAGTGACGCCCAGAAGTCACAGAATTCTAGGCAAAAGACTAGATTGAACATCAGGGAAGATTTGGGTCAGACATGCGACTAGTAGGGTATGTGTGACACGAGCCGCACTATATCCGATAGGAACAAAGTGCCATCAGATTGGTGTCATCCTGGGTAAAATATCTGTAAAGACCTTACGGACAAGTGCAAGGATACAGCATTAGTTGAAGTGAACTAACAGACTTCATATCTACCAAATTGGTCATAGTAGGGTTTCTCGCAAGCTACAGCTTGGCCTTGCTCAGCTTGCAAGTCGAAGGCACAGCCTTGGAGGAAAGTGGCCTTAGTATACTCAATCTGTGCCAAATGGCTCGCCCACAGTTCATCTTACCTCGTCTCGAGCTTTGCGCCAAAAATTGTGGTCTTGTTATACTCTAATGATAGTGCCTGGGCTAGGGTCGTCTTTCATTGCTAATCCTTTAGCTGATTCGCCTTGGACATGAAATCCTTTGACGGGAACCCCCGCCCATCTGGGCCGTTTGTAGGATGTGTCCATTTTCAGCAACAACAGTCTTTGCTGGTTAGATTCCTCCGTCTCATATGTCGTCACGTCTTGAACCGCAGAGGCCACGCAGTATCACCATCATCTTTTCATCGCATTGAACCAGTCGGGGAGCCTGACCAAACGTAACGCATATAGCACTCCTTCTCGGGTGAACGAGAGTGAGATGGTGATACTATGCAATCTGCGATGGCGTTGTGAGTGTAACATGGCTCGAAGTACCGGAGCGGAGATGGTGCACGATGCAACTTACGCAGATTTAACCCTTCATCTTGAGGTTGGAGACATGGCGGACTGTGGAATGCGGTCAAGATTAACATGGAGGAAAATGAATTCCCTAGGAGACACGGGTAAATTAGCACTGCGGAATTGGGACTATACCACTCAAGTGAAGAGTCTCAAAAGATTTGCCAGAAGCTAAGCTATGTACTTTTCGGCCACATGTAGTTTTCGGCCACCGCGGTAGAGTAAGGGTCGCTATTTAGAGTCGTAGTTTCCTGATGACAGCGCCTATGATTGCTATTTAACTCACATAGATTGAAGCGATATAGCTGCTGCTGCTGCGAAGTCTTCTACAAGGGCTGTGTGCTCTAAGGCGTGCTAAATACCTGATCTGAGACTTGAGTGGCTGGTGGAGTGACTGGCCGGCTAGGATTTTGAGATGAGAGCATTACAAACTCTGGGTTGTATAGGCATAGGCCAGCAGCATCTCATCCAGTTCGTATCACTCTCTCTGGTAGTTCATCTCCTCTTGCTTGGTCCTATGGCGTGACAATTAGAGAACCAGCATAGCCTAGCTTCTAATGCAATTAATTGCCGTGGCAAAGAATCACTCTTAGCAAGACTGAGCTGGTCCTGACCGGGAACATTCCGAGGTACCTGGGTAGCATCTCTTCGGTCGCAAACATCTATCGTGTGTAGACTGAGAATGTTCAGTCACATGCGGCAAATGACGATGGGAGCCACCTTAGCTCCACGCCAGTTTGACGGACGAGCAACGAAAACGAAGCACATCCCGTCCAATAGTTGTGCCACCTTCGGAGGATGACTGCGTCATGAATTAGGACACCATGATAATGAAAGAGAGTTGTAACTTGATTGATTTCGAGTTGAAGGTATCACAATTTAAGTCTGGATCAATCCCGTCAAGAGATAGACTGAGCCTTGATGATGACGACTTCTTCAAGAGGCCTATCACCGCTATCAGTCCTCACGTTTCCAATCTTCTGGACAACATCCAGACCGTCAACTACCTGTCCAAAAACGGTGTGCTTGCCGTTCAAATGAGGAGTGGCGGCAAGCGTGACGAAGAGTCACTGTACAGAGCAATCGTGATGTCTCCATGGTTGGTCGTCATAAGAACCCCAGACGGTTTCTCGGATGAGACGCCGGCGGAGGCATTGCTCTGAGGAGCTTGAGCAGACGTCGTGGACGTGGGTGCAGTCCTTTCTTGGGTGTGAGATGCAGGTGCTGACTCAGATGGCGAGCTCGAGGAATCGTGCTTGAAGAGCTTCTTGAGCTTGTCCATTGTGATTGAAATTTGCTTGAATTGATTGAAGAACCGCAAACAACTGGTTCTATAGGCAGCGATACAGTTTGGTGAAGACGGAGGATAAAGGGAATAGGTGGTGATGCCACAGAGCTGCTGAGATTCAGGAAAGAGACGAATTTGCTACATCATTGTGGCTAGCGAAAGATGGAAACGCGCGTTGAGAACAGCGTATGCATAGCATCAGAAACATCAAACAAGATATTGGGGTTGCCCTGCTTTTTGTAACTTGTAGACAAGCTCAAATTTCACTTGACTGATTGATTGAATAGTAAATCGCGAAGATAGTTGTGTTCGTTCGCGGAGTTTCGTAGATCCCCCGGATGATCTCCCGCGGCTCCTTCGCAGTTTGCCCCACCTTGCCATGATCCTTGTTTGTCCTTTCTCTGCATCCGACTGCCCACTACACAAACAGAACGTGAATTACAAAATTCAAGGAATCATGCTGGCAGCATTGTCACAGTGCGAATGTCGTGCCCACCAGATTCTTCACAATCGTCACGCCTGATCTGATCGACATTACGCCTCAGACTCATCGCGCATCCAACCCCTCATATTCTATGACGTACGTTGTGAGTCGTTCCGTGTGCAATGGTATTCTTTGCCTGTCATCGAGATACAATAGAGAGCTCTACAACAACAATATTGTTGCAGCCAGCGAGTTATGTCATACTCCCAGCAAAGAACAAGCGATGGTTATCGACAGCTGTTCGTGTCGCGGTAAATACCGCTTAGATTTGTGATTATCTAATTGGGATTACTAATTTTGTGATCTAAATCTGGATGCGCTAAGTCACTAGCGTCAGATTACGGATATATAAACAATTAGGTTAAACTAATAGATCTATAGAAGAATTTAATCTCTCTTTCTTAATTATTAATTGTTTATCTCTTAAGTCTCTTAATAATT